>JBCEWE010000069.1:73534-76034 GCA_039877035.1 Silurus lanzhouensis | reverse complement strand
TGAAGTACTGATTATACCTTTTTACTTAAGTGAAAGTAAAGAAGTCTTGGCTCTGACATGTACTTCAGTAAAAAGTAGTTATTACTTCTACCTGTTTTAGCTGTTAACTGGACCTCACTTCATATTAATATTTGCTAGATAGATAGATAGATAGATAGATAGATAGATAGATAGATAGATAGATAGATAGATAGATAGATAGATAGATAGATAGATAGATAGATAGAACAAACTTTATTGTCATTGCATAGTGCAGGTACACAGCAACGAATTGCAGTTTGGCATCTACCAGAACTGCAAAAAGTAGCAATCGTGCAAATAATGAAGATAAACATGTAGCATATGTACAGCATGAGATATACATGTAAGCATATGTACAGTGATTAAATATAAAGGCTATGCAGTGCAGAGATGTGTGGACATCATTAAGAGCCTTTGCTATGTTGCCACACGGACAGTTATTGAGGTGATACCGGAGAAAGTGCACTTCTTCAAGTCAGGTCAAGAAGCTTTTATATATATAATCATAGACATTTTACAGATTTGAATGATGTATAGTTTTTATCTGTACGATCAATAAAGACAGTAATTTATGTTCGTGTCGCCATTATGAGGGAAAAACCCACAAAACGCCACCCAGAGGGTAAATTGTGTAAAACATGGCGGATTTGGTTTTTGATTTGAGACTTGGCGCAGAAATAAAACAAAAGTTTAGTGATTAAAAATATTTTATTTATTTATTTTATATCTAAGTAAAGAAGGGACGTCATGAATAAGTGTATGTTTTGCTGGAGGTTTTCATTTCGCCTCTTTTATATTTAGGTATTTATTTATGTATTAAACATTTTTTTTTATAAAAATGGTAAAAACAGAAATGCACGCTGAATTGATGGTGCGTTAATAACATGTGCTGTTTACAATAATTTGAATTTTGACAGCCAAATATATGTATTTATATCTATATAGTATTAATATATATATATATATATATATATATATATATATATATATATATATATATATATATATATATATATATATATACACAAAACTAATAAAAAATTTTGTTACCGAATGAATGTATGCAGGCTGAAGATCCACATATAGAACACAAGCAGAGAAAAGATGATGATGATCATGAATGTGTCTGTTCTCAGTCATGTTCTCATCACTGACTCCCTCTGTCTCATCCACAATAACCCCAAACTTCTTACTGCCTTCTGCCTGCTGATTTTTATCTTCGTAAAGAGTGAGAGTCAGGACTTTATACACCAGCGGATTGAAAAAGACGCACAGTAACAGGAAAACAAAAAAAGTTGTTCGGCTGAAATTGGCGCGCAGTGAAAAGAAATATTTGATATTTCACCAAATCAATGAATTAAAAGTAAAGTAACGAACCTGTTTTGAAAATGTAAGAAGTAAAAAGTACAGATATTTGAGTAAAAATGTAATGAGTAAAAGTAAAAAGTACTTAAGTACAGTAATGGAAGTATTTGTACTTTGTTACTTCCCACCTCTGCAACAGTATACTTTCAATGTCTCTAAAAATATTACACAAAAAATAAAAGAACTTGAAGAGGAAATTGTAGAGATGCAAACAATTTTGGAGTCTACTGAAGAACAAAATAGTGTTGATGTGCTCAAGTCCTAAAGGGTGTTTCTTGCAGACCTGTTAGGCGTGAAAAAATTGAACACAAATGGATGCTCCATCTAAATTCTTTTTTCATTTGGAAAGAAAGAATGGCAGAGTAGATACATTCACTCATTGTGATCAGAGAACGAGCAGGAGCTTACAGTGCTGTCTGAAATAAGACAAAGGGCTGTAAGGTTCTATTAGGATCTGTATGGGAGTGAATATAAAGATGATGAGGAAATGTCTGCCAGTTTTTATCAAGTTTACCGAAGCTTCCAAAAAGGTCAAAGGAGGCACTAGAGAAGCCTTTGTGTGCACAAGAGCTATGGAAGGCATTGCAGATTATGGAGAGTGGAAAAGCTCCAGGACTTGATGGGCTCCCAATTGAGTTTTATAAAGCCTTTTGGGAGGTGTTGGGTGAGGATCTCTTGGATGTTCTCAATGAGAGCATAGCTGAGGTGTTTTTACCAGTGAGCTGTAGGAGAGCTGTGATTACTCTCCAAGCCAAGAAAGGTGACCTTCAGGAAATTAACAACTGGAGACCAGTGAGCCTGTTGTGCTTCAATATGTTTTTATTTTCCTAAAACTCTGGCAAATAGGTTAAGGAAAGTCATGGGGGACATCATACATCCTGACCAAACGTATTGTGTACCTGGCAGGTCTATTTCTGAGAACATTTTTCTTTTTTGATTTTTGAAAAAGATTTTTGTTGAAAAATGGGAGTAGGGGCCACCGTTATTACCTGGTGGGTTAACTTGAAAAAATAAAAATAATACTAAAAAATAGAGGGCAGGATAAAAAAAATGGAAGTGGATTCATCCAAAACTTTCCTTGAGAGGTTGTCTTTTAATAATGAACAATTTGCCT
>JBCEWE010000069.1:28534-71034 GCA_039877035.1 Silurus lanzhouensis | reverse complement strand
AAGCAGAGCTTTTAGGTTCAGCATCAATGTTCTGAGGAGGAACTTTATAGTTACATTTTTTTTTTGTTTTTTTTGTTAGTTCAAATTAATTTTGAATGTTAATTTTAATTTTATCTTTTTATAATCATGACTTTTTATTGACTTTTGTATTGTTTTAGTTTCTAATATCTAATAAATGTAGAAAAGTGTTGATATAAATGTGAATGTGACGAGGCAGAATAATGAAGAAAGAGAAGATGATCTAATATCTAACAAGCTACAAAATCCCTCAGTGTAGAATTGAGCTGTTGTTACTTTTATTGCAGCTCAAAAGTCCAATTAAACCTGCAGCATTAAATCTGTATTTCCAGTAGATTAACATCTGGAAATACTGTCTGGAGCTGAAGAACCTACAGCTTCTTTTACTCCACATTCAGATTTCAAACATTTTACTTTACATGTTTCTCCTTTTCTCTCTATTGATCAGTGATGTGAGTGTGATTAGATTAGATTAGATTGGATTCAACTTTATTGTCATTGTGCAGGGTACATGTACAGAGCCAATGAAATGCAGTTAGCATCTAACCAGAAGTGCATAGATAGCTTATTTACAGTGGCAGTGTTATAAATAAGGGTATGAGGTTATACAGAAGGTGTAGTAATATGTACATATATAAAAAGCACACTATATATACCCTAATTTAGTTATAAGTATGATACAGTATGAAGTGGTATGACAGATATAGCTGTACAAAAGGAATCTCATTATGAATACAGTCGAACCCACTTATCTCGACCTCGGTTAACTCGCCAACCCTATTAAGTCAACGTTTTTGAAGTGGAACCGCCAAATTCTTGCTTTGTCTTAGCATTTTCTCATGGTTATGTCGATTTTTTATGTCGCCGAACCCTAATATCTTGACCACAAGGGGGGGCAAATTTGCCACTGATCGTCGGTTATCTCGATCGGCACTGTGCAGCCACAGAAGAACTCCGGAAGCGACGGTAAAAAAAAAAATGCTACAGAATTTAATTGACACTGGTTAGCTTTTTGTAAAAACTAACTACACCCTAGTTCAATGCCGATGATTCATTGGGCAGTTTTCACCACCCTCTGAAGGGCTTTATGGTCTGAAGCTGTGCAGCTGCTGTACCACACTGAGATGCAGTTTGTGAGGATACTCTCAATGGTACAGCGGTAAAAGTTCTCCAGTATCCTGTAGCACAGACGAGACTTTTTAAGTCTCCTCAAAAAAAATATAGGCGCTGTTGTGCCTTTCTAATCAGGATGGACGAGTTCAGAGACCAGGTGAGGTCCTCAGAGATGTGTATTCCAAGGAACTTGAAGCTGGGTACACGCTCAACGGCAGTTTAATTGATGTGAATTGGAGGATGAGTGTGTTTGCCAGCACGTCTGAAATCCACAATGACCTCCTTGGTCTTTCTGGTGTTAAGTTCCAGGTTATTGTCCTCACACCATGCTACTAGGTGCTGGATCTCCTCCCTGTAAGCCGTCTCGTCGTTACCTTCAATCAGGCCTACCACTGTGGTGTAAGGGTCCACTCTGAGTGGCAGACAGGCTTTAAGGTGGGTGAGGACCAGTCTTTCAAAGCACTTAGCGATGACAGGTGTGAGTGCGATGGGACGAAAGTCAGCCAGTTCTGTTGCAGTGGAGTGCTTTGGCACCAGCACGATGGTAGCAGACTTGAAGCAGGTGGGGACGATTGCCTGGGCCAAGGACAGATTAAAGATGTCCGTGAAGACCTCGGCCAGTTGTTCCAGTTGTACACGACCAGGGATGCCATCAGGGCCAGCTGCTTTCCTTGCATTCACCCTTCCCAGGGTGGTGCACACTTCAGAGGTGGAGAGTGTAAGTGGCTACTCACCTGGTAACAGCTCTGTTTTGAGCAAGGGCTCCATGTTCCTCTTTTCAAAGCGAGCGCAGAAGAGGTTGAGTTTGTTGGGGAGTGAGGCAGAACTGGATGCAGGTGTTGCGTTGGGTGATTTGCGGTCAGTGATAGCCTGTATTCCTTGCCACATGCGTCGGGGGTCAGCAGAGTTAAAGTGCTCCTCAATCTGCTGTTTGTAAGCATGTTTGGCTTTGCAGATTCCCCTCCTCAGATCGGCTCTGGTGACGCTGTAGGCCCCCCGGTCTCCAGACCTGAAGGCGGTATTGCGTGCTTTGGACAGGAGACGGACCTCCTGGTTTATCCATGGCTTCTGATTAGGGAACACTTTGTTTTTTAGTCTAGTCACCCGATCCACACAGCTATTGATGTGATCAAGGACAGCATTGGTGTAGGTGTTGATGTTGGTGACGGAATCAGTCGTGGCTTGTGGAGCGAATTCACTCCAGTCTGTGTGTGAGAACTGCTGCTGGGGAGAAGCGTCAGCTCTATCCAGCCAAACTTTAACAGTCCTGATAGTGGGTTTCACACGTCTGATGACTGGAGAGTACTTGGGCAGTAGAAACAATGAGAAATGGTGTGATTGTCCGAGGTGGGGGAGGGGCTTGACTCAGTAAGCATCGGCCACACTTGTATATATATGATCCAGAGCTTTTTGTCCCCTGGTGAAACAGGACACATTCTGTTGGAATTTTGGCAGAACAGATCTTAAATTGCAGTGATCCACAGCAACAATAACGGCTCCATTAGGATGCACTGTCTGCAGTTTGTTGATAGCAGAACTTAGTTCATTCATGGCTATGCTAGCCTTAGCATACGGGGGGACATACACTGCTATCAAAACAACGCATGTGAACTTACGTGGTAAATAAAAGGCTCTACACTTAATGATCAGGTATTCAAGATCAGCAGAGCAGTGAGAAGAAACAGTGACGGAGACAGTGCACCATGTTTTGTTTACATTATTGCATAAGCCACCTCCTCTCCTCTGCATAAGCCACCTCCCACAAATCTTCTCACAGGATGAGGTAGAAGCAGGTAGACTCTCATAGTGAGAGCTGAAATCAACCACTTCAATGTTTTGTTTGTAAATATTTCTGCTCCTAACACAGGGTCAGAAAGGGTCAAGCTTTTCTCTAAGTTAGATAATGTTAGAGAAGAAAACACCAGTAGAGGGACTTTATTCTCCTGGGGGGAGACCACATGCTAAATCAGCAAGAGCTAAATCCCTGAACTTCTCAGACAGATGGAGAGAAAACAACCCACAAACATGTCAGTACACGTGGGTGAAGTTCCACACAGGCAGGGTTTCTGCAGCACGTTTAGACATGTTCTAGATATCACACACACCATGAGGAACACGGTCACACACTCTGATCTTCTCCCTACACCACTTTCAGACCATAAACTAATCCCATTTGAGTGGGATTCTTCCCCCTTTCCTTCCCTTCTTCCATCCCTCTCTCTCTCTCTCTCTCTCTCTCTCTCTCTCTCTCTGCACATGTGTGGAGGAAGGGTGAGCGTGTTGTGTAGAGCATGAGAGCGGTTGGCGTGTTGCCAATTTTTCTGCGTTTTTTTTTTTTTTTTTTCACAGATTTTTCGCAGATTCTTCTTTTAAACATCTTGGAACAATTTCATGTGTGTGCCTGTGTACCAGTGTGCCTGTGCACGTGCGGGCCGGCGGGTGTGTGTGTGAGTGTAGAGGAGTGTGTGTGTGAGTGAATGTGGGAGTGTAGACGAGTGTGTGTGTGCGTGTAGAGGAGTGTGTGTGTGAGTGTGTGAGTGTAGAAGAGTGTGTGAGAGAGTGCAGAGGAGTGTGTGTGAGAGCGCAGAGGAGTGTGTGTGAGAGTGCAGAGAAGTGTGTGCAGAGGAGTGTGTGTGAGAGTGCAGAGGAGTGTGTGTGAGAGTGCAAAGGAGTGTGTGTGAGAGTGTAGAGGAGTGTGTGTGTGTGAGTGTAGAAGAGTGTGTGAGAGAGAGCAGATGAGTGTGTGAGAGAGTGCAGAGGAGTGTGTGTGAGAGTGCAGAGGAGTGTGTGTGAGTGTAGAAGAGTGTGTGTGTGAGTGTAGAGGAGTGTGTGTGTGTGTGTGTGTGTGTTAGTGTAGAAGAATGTGTGAGAGAGTGCAGAGGAGTGTGTGTGAGAGTGTGTGTGAGTGCAGAGGAGTGTGTGAGAGAGTGCAAAGGAGTGTGTGAGAGAGTGCAGAGGAGTGTGTGAGAGAGTACAGAGGAGTGTGTGCAGAGTAGTGTGTGAGAGAGTGCAAAGGAGTGTGTGAGAGAGTGCAGAGGAGTGTGTGTTAGAGTGCAGAGGAGTGTGTGTGAGTGTGTGTGTGAGTGTGTGAGTGTAGAAGAGTGTGTGTGAGTGTAGAGGAGTGTGTGTGTGTGAGTGTGAAGGAGTGCGTGTGTGTTAGTGTGTGTGTGTGTGTGTGAGTGTAAAAGAGTGTGTGTGTGAGTGTAGAAGACTGTGTGTGAGTGTGGAAGAGTGTGTGTGTGTGAGTGTAGAGGAGTGTGTGTGTGTGTGTGTGTGTGTGTGTGTGTGTGTGTGTGTGTGTGTGTGTGTGTGTGTGTGTGTGTAGAGGAGTGTGTGTTAGCGGTTGGAAATTTGATGGGGCATAAGAATATTCTCTCATATTTAGCACATATTTATTTATTATTTAATTTATTAATTCACTCTGAGTTTATGGTTTATGTGACTATGTGTGTGTAAATAAAGTTTTGTAAAAGTCATAAAAGTCTCTCCCTCCCTCCCTTCCTCTCCTCTCTCTCTCTCTCTCTCTCTCTCTCTCTCTCTCTCTCTCTCTCTCTCTCTCTCTCTCTCTCTCTTTCTAGTAAAAAGAACACACAGGATGTGTAATATGTAATGTCAGAAACTGAGAGAGTGAAGTGTGTGTCATTGTGTATCTGCAGGTTGTATAATTGTGGAGTATCAGATGAAGGCTGTGCTGCTCTCGCTTCAGCTCTGAGATCAAACCCCTCACACCTGAGAGAACTGAATCTGTTTGAGAATAAAGTAGGAGACTCAGGAGTGAAGTGTCTCTTTGATCTGAAGGATGATGAACGTTACAAACTACAGACACTGATGTGAGTAATAATCTGTTTTATATAAACACTGAAACTGATGTAGTGATTAGAGTTATTTACTACATTAGTGTTATTTACTACATCAGCGTTATTTACTACATTAGTGTTATTTACTATATCAGCGTTTTTTACTACATCAGTGTTATTTACTACATTAGTGTTATTTATACATTAGTGTTATTTATACATTAGTGTTATTTACTACATTAGTGTTATTTACTACATCAGTGTTATTTACTACATTAGTGTTATTTACTACATCAGCGTTTTTTACTACATCAGTGTTATTTACTACATTAGTGTTATTTACTACATCAGCGTTATTTACTACATTAGTGTTATTTACTACATCAGTGTTATTTACTACATCAGCGTTTTTTACTACATCAGTGTTATTTACTACATCAGTGTTATTTACTACATCAGCGTTTTTTACTACATCAGTGTTATTTACTACATCAGTGTTATTTACTACATTAGTGTTATTTACTACATCAGAGTTTTTTACTACATCAGTGTTATTTACTACATCAGCGTTTTTTACTACATCAGTGTTATTTACTACATCAGCGTTATTTACTACATTAGCGTTATTTACTACATCAGCGTTTTTTACTACATCAGTGTTATTTACTACATCAGTGTTATTTACTACATCAGCGTTTTTTTACTACATCAGTGTTATTTACTACTTCAGTGTTATTTACTACATTAGTGTTATTTACTACATCAGCGTTATTTACTACATTAGCGTTATTTACTACATTAGTGTTATTTACTACATCAGCGTTTTTTACTACATCAGTGTTATTTACTACATCAGTGTTATTTACTACATCAGCGTTTTTTACTACATCAGTGTTATTTACTACATTAGTGTTATTTACTACATTAGTGTTATTTACTACATCAGTGTTATTTACTACATCAGCGTTATTTACTACATTAGTGTTATTTACTACATCAGCGTTATTTACTACATCAGTGTTATTTACTACATTAGTGTTATTTATACATTAGTGTTATTTACTACATTAGTGTTATTTACTACATCAGCGTTATTTACTACATTAGCGTTATTTACTACATTAGTGTTATTTAATAATAATAATAATAATAATTCGTTACATTTATATAGCGCTTTTCTGCAGCACTCAAAGCGCTTTACATATGAAAGGGGGGATTCTCCTCAACCACCACCAATGTGCAGCATCCACCTGGATGATGCGACGGCAGCCATATTGCGCCAGAACGCCCACCACACACCAGCATATTGGTGGAGAGGAGATAGAGTGATATAGCCAATTAATATGAAGGGATGATTAGTAGGCCAGCGGGCAAGTTTGGCCAGGATGCCGGGGAACACCCCTACTCGTTTTCGAAAGACATCTTGGGATTTTTTAATGACCACAGAGAGTCAGGACCTCGGTTTAACGTCTCATCCGAAGGACGGAATTTACTACATTAGTGTTATTTACTACATCAGTGTTATTTACATCAGTGTTATTTACTACATTAGTGTTATTTACTACATCAGCGTTATTTACTACATCAGTGTTATTTACTACATCAATGTTATTTACTACATTAGCGTTATTTACTACATCAGTGTTATTTACTACATTAGTGTTATTTACTACATCAGTGTTATTTACTACATCAGCGTTATTTACTACATCAGTGTTATTTACTACATCAGTGTTATTTACTACATTAGTGTTATTTACTACATCAATGTTATTTACTACATTAGCGTTATTTACTACATCAGTGTTATTTACTACATCAGTGTTATTTACTACATTAGTGTTATTTACTACATCAGTGTTATTTACTACATCAGTGTTATTTACTACATCAGTGTTATTTACTACATTAGCGTTATTTACTACATCAGTGTTATTTACTACATTAGTGTTATTTACTACATCAATGTTATTTACTACATTAGCGTTATTTACTACATCAGTGTTATTTACTACATTAGTGTTATTTACTACATCAGTGTTATTTACTACATTAGTGTTATTTACTACATCAGCGTTATTTACTACATCAGTGTTATTTACTACATCAGTGTTATTTACTACATCAGCGTTATTTACTACATCAGTGTTATTTACTACATTAGCGTTATTTACTACATCAGTGTTATTTACTACATTAGTGTTATTTACTACATTAGCGTTATTTACTACATCAGTGTTATTTACTACATCAGCGTTATTTACTACATCAGTGTTATTTACTACATTAGTGTTATTTACTACATTAGCGTTATTTACTACATCAGTGTTATTTACTACATCAGTGTTATTTACTACATCAGCGTTATTTACTACATCAGTGTTATTTACTACATTAGCGTTATTTACTACATCAGTGTTATTTACTACATCAGTGTTATTTACTACATCAGCGTTATTTACTACATTAGTGTCATTTACTACATTATTTACTATGTTTTTAGTAAATTTACTATGTTATTTACTACATTACTACTGCAAATATCTGCTCATGTTCCTCTTCCATCTTCTGGTCCTTCTCATTTGTTCTCACTAAATGTTCTACCAAAGATATTATATAAGCATGAAGAAATGTTGAAGGACAAATGATACACTGGAATCAAATCCTGGTTTCCTTGAAGCAGAGATAATTACCTGCTGCTGATCATCAAACACCTCCTTCCAGTTTTCTGTTACTGATTCACTTCCTTCTCTTCTAGAATTGGATGGTGGTGAACAATTGTGTGTGAAGACTCCAGTGTTCCTGCATTTCTGCAAACCGAGAACACGTTTATCTACAGGATCTGAGGAGTTGATGTGAAAAAGCCCAGAGCAGAAGGAGTCCAAATCACATGTATTACTTTGTCCTTTAGTTAGTATTTAATAGAGTTTCTATCTTTATGCTACAGGATCAGACCACATCCATTCTTTATTTTCTCTCTGATCTGATCTCCATTTCTTACTAGTATCAGGTGATCAACCCAGTATGGGATCAGTGCCATCTTTAGTGCCTGCATACACACACACACACACACACACACACACACACACACACACACACACACACACACACAAACACAAACACACATAATATTTCATACAAAAACACCCATAAAACTATAATAATTTAATATAAAGTATAGAAGAAAAATAAATGGAGTTTTATTTACTCTTCTTTCTTTCTTTCTACACCACATTTTGGAAATTTCCCCACAAATAAAGTTTTATCTTAAAGGTTTATTATCTACAGAAGCGCATTGCATTCACAATTTAAAAAATGCATTCTTTCCTCAGAAGCATCTAATTGCGTAACCATGGAGATGGTTTAGCGCGATGACTTTATATTAGTTTAATTATCTACTGGACATTTCCTCACTGAGCTGCTCCTCCTGCTGATTCATTTACTTACAGTAAGTCTTGATTTAGTTAATAGATACAGGGCATTAACTATTATTATTTTTATTATTATTATTATATTTTAACATATTACACACTCTGACTGTCCAATTGATAAAACAAACTTTTATCAAGTGGACAGTGAGAATGTGTAACACATATTAGTAGTCGATGTTAAAATATAATATTAATAATAATAATAATAATGATAAAATCCTCAGATGTTAAATTATAATAATTATATTAATAATAATAATAATAATAATAGTGTGAATAGAGACATTATTAAAGATTTCTTTTTGCCAAAGTTAAGATTTGTTTATTTTAAGTGTTAATATTTTTATGATTATTTCAATCAAAAATTGACACAAAACTATTTTGTTACTCATATTAGCTACATATAATGTTTAATCAGTCACACAAAAGTAATGTAAATAAATATAGAGTCAGTGTGATTAGGGTGATATTTTAAAGTATATAAATGAGGGTGCAAATTAACATATTGAAGTAACTTTACTGACATTAGCAAAGTGGAATTTTCAGGCAGCAGTGGGCAGCGAATCGGATGGAACTGTTAAAATCACTATTAAATATTTACTTTTATATTGATTACTTTATGTTTATTTCATAGACATAGTAATATCCTTAACAACCTTTACATTTTACTCCTCTGCTAATTACTTAGTGATCATGCAGAAATTTGAGGCTTTCTGTTTCAGGATGTAACGCTGATGTTTATCGCCGTTCTTGGGATTTTCTCTCTAAAAGAAGCTTTTTAAATTCCATAACCATGTTATAATCCATTATGAACAGATATCACTTGTAGATTATGACTGATGATCAAGTGGACACTCTAAATTATTATGAATGCTGGTGAAATTGGAGAAACCACGTGATCAGCGTGTAGAATACATTGGGAGACCGGGGAAGACCTTTTAAAAAGTAGTTAATAAACAAATAAATGTCCATAATAAGCTGCAAAAAAAAATGAATACATTTGAGAAAACTCGTAATATTAACTAAAAAATAAATCAAATTAAAAAAACAATAAAGAGACAAAAAAAAAGGACAAGCTTTCTGTGTCTATGGGGTGGAGCTGTCCACAATAAAACATGTGGAAGTAATAATAAATAAATAAAAATAATGCCCTTAGAGTAAGTCAGCCAGAAATGGACTTAATAGTGTCCCCATGAGAAGGTCCTCACATGGCTGGTTAAAATGCTGGTTCTTTTCCTTGGTTTTTTAAAGAATCTAAGGTGTAAATGTGAATCATGGAAACACCTAGTGTTTAAATATATTATACATTCACCTGTAATTGTAGCAGAAATGGTGGTCCTCACACTGCAGGTTAATTTACCTTTCTTCCTTACCTTTTCTTCTTTAAAACAATATTATTTTCATCAAATGAAGGCAATTATGGTGTTACAGGAAAATGCAACTCTCCAGTGATAACAGTAACTCTGCTTCATGAAGGCCACATGGCACCACTCTGTAACTGATGATTTCTCTGTAACTGCAGAACTCTGTGTGTTTCTGTTCCTCACAATATAAAACTAGACAAACACATGAAATAATCAAACATACAAATTCACAGGTGATGAAATGATACACGATTGTATGTTCATTAGCTGAATGATATCTAACATGTCTCGTTCACAAACTCGTTCATGGTGGTTCTGTAACAGCATCTGCTTTGAGGAGATACTTACATGTGTCTGGGTCTAAAGTTATGAAGGGCCCTGATGGGAGCAACATCAACTGCAAAGGAAGAAAAGTCACATTTAACATGAAAGAATAAAACGTATGAATTCCAACATAATGAAATGATACATGATTACGAGTTCATTTACTATTCGTTCTTTAACACACTCGTTCACAGTGGTTCTGTAACAGCATCTGCTTTGAGGAAATTCTTACTTTCATCAGGATCCTCCTCCTGAGGTTCACTGATATTTTGGGGCCTGATGGGCGCAACATCACCTGCAATGATTCAAGGACGAGAATCTCCTATATCCATCTGTGTGTTTCTGACCATCCTGAGAGAGAGAGAGAGAGAGAGAGAGAGAGAGATAGTGAGAACATTTTACTAAGATAATAAAACGAGATATTTCAGCAACTGTAATGAAAAAGTTAACACTAATCATCTATCTATCTATCTGTCTGTCTGTCTGTCTGTCTGTAGAGAGTGAATGAGCGAAAATTCTTTCCACAAGCTGTGAGCAAAACAAGTGAACTTTTTTCCTCGTGATTATCAGCCACAGTGTTCAAGTTGAGGCTGAAAACATCTCATACCTCTCAAGGTTTCTTCCTTCTGCATTTCGGGGAGTTTTTCCTTGTCACAGTCGCCACCGGCGCACTCATCAGGGACAAACTTACACTTATAAAGATCATATTCATTTTTAAGCACCACATTATCTGTGTAAAGCTGCTCTGAGACAATGTTCATTGTTAAAAGGGCTATACAAATAAACATGAAATGAATTGAACTCGGTCAAGTACATAGTGAGAGACGGTGATCAAAAACTGACCCGCAAATTCCCTTAGTATTAATGTTTCCATGGACAAGACACACATATAGTAATGGCAAAATTCAAGACACAAATATACACTTCCTGAAGAGAAGTTCATTTGGATTAAACGTTTGGATTTTTCAGCTGAAATGATGCAGAACCACAGGTAAGAGAAACAGTTCAATTCGAGTTCAAATAAGCCCCCAAGTGGGAGGGCAAGGTTTATGTAGAAATCCCCAAGTGCGGTGAATGATGATTACAGGAAGAAGTGACACACGGAGATTAAATTTATTTTTATTTCTTACATCTTTTTTGAACGCTATTTTTGTCATTTTATGAAAAATAAATGTAATCCTCATACACCTTTATTGCATTTTATATATATATATATATATGTAACCCAGTTAAAAAACATGGAGTAATGAGTGATGCTTGTAGTATCATTTAATAAGAGTATATAAATTAATGTAATAAGTTATGTTTAAAAATGTTAAAAGCAGTTTAAAAATGATTGTATGTTTATTGTTTAAAGTAAAAGAGAAAGTATTTCTGAGAACTGTCTAAACCAGCATTGATGGGGTTAACAACGATTGGCAGTAGAGTCAGGTGTCGGGGTTTGAGCAGGTGGAGGTAGAGGGGAGAGAGAGAGAGGGTGGAGCAGCGTGGAGCAGCCGAGTGAGGTGACACAGAGATTTTCTGAGTTAAAAAAGTAAAGTTATTAGTGCACAAACCAAGATGTAACTTGTTTCTGCTGATTGTTTGCACGACAACCGGATGAGGAGAGTGACAAGGTGCATGTTGAGAAACGGGAGGAATTTCTACACGAAGTTCAAAGACTGTTTACTTTTGCGCTATTGCTAATGCTAACGCTGAGTTGCTTTTGAAGAATATGCTGGAGTCAGTTCATTACAAGTGAATGACATTTTCTGGTTAAAGTTTGACCCTCAGTCGAACTGTTTGTGGAGTTTATCTACTGTTTTCGATCTGAAGACAGAGAGAGGACTCATACAGAGTTTGAAGCAACCCGGATTTTACTCGTGAGTTTTACCAAAAAACGTGGTGTTAAAAAAGAGAACGAGTTCGTGTTGTTATGCTGATCGGATGATGAGACTGCGCCCGTGACTGTTGGTGAAAGGCTGGGACAGAAACACCATCTCAAGGTATCTTTCATTTTGTTTGCTCGCTGACGAGTGAAGCGGCCATTAAGTTTTGGGCCACTACGAACACGAGCAACGCATCAGGCCTGCTACGGTATTTTAGTTTATAATACATTTGGTTGCCGGCTTTAGATTGCATTAAGGTGTGTTGTGGGCCCACAAAAAAAGTCTGGTTTAAGGGATTTTGAAGTGATAAAAGGAGGTTAAAAAGAGAGTTTATTGTTTAAATTCAAACCTGTGCATTTATATGGTACAGTATTGACATTGTTTACATTGTTGTGTTAAGAAAAGTGACAATTCAATTACAGTATTTTCATAAAAAAAGAGGAACATTTTATGTTGAAGGTTTAAAAGAACAATTATATTTTTCTTTCATTTGTTTATTTCCTTTGAGATAACTTATTTTTTGAGTAAACAACTAAGAGATTTTTCTAAAACTTTGTGTTGTGTTATTTTATTATTTACCTGGAAAGAGGTTATTATTTTATTTGTGAGAGTCCTACCTAGACACACGGTTAAAATCTTTATTAATGCTATAACTTAAGAAAGGTGAATTCATAGTTAGGTAAGGAAAACATTTCATGTGTGTATTTTAAAAGAGAAATCCAAGATAACATTTAAATTGAGTTAATAAGGGTTAACACATTTAATTAATACGTTAAAAGAACCCAAAAGCCTTGCCCTAGTTAATATGAATACTGAGGGCGTAAATATAATTATATATATATTATATATATATATATATATATATATATATATATGTATATATATATTATATATATATATATATTATATATATATATTATTATTTATATTATATATATATATATATATATATATATACAGTGCCCTCCACAATTATTGGCACCCCTGTTTAAGATGTGGTCGTGGACTTCAAAAAATTCTCCTTTTTTTTTTTAAACAACATAGAACCCAAATGCAAAAAAAGAGAAAATCCACTTTTATTTAAGTACATTACTTTGGTGGTAAAAAAATCACACATTTAGAAAAAAAAAAAACTTGAAATCATGTGTGCCAATAATTGTGGAGGGCACTGTATATGTGTGTGTGTGAAAAAGACAGTGTGTGTGTGTGTGTGTGTGTGTGTGTGTGTGTGTGTGTGTGTGTGTAAGAGAGAAAACAGGACATGTGTATGTAGTTTGTGTTACTAAAAGTGAACTCTAACAGCTTCACAGTCATTTCAGACACATTGTAGTGGTTTTAAGACACATTTTGTGCTGCAGCTTCACACATACGTACATCAGACCCAAAGGCTCTGTGACAAATTTCAGTGTGCAGTGAAAAGTAACAGAACATTGTTGCTGACCCTAAAAGCTCTGCTTCACTCTCACTATTAGAGAATGTGTGTTACTGAGGAGCAGGTCATGTGACTCTTACCTCCGTTTCTGAGTTTACAGTGAGGATTCTCCAGTACAGCAGAGAGACACTTCACTCCTGAGTCTCCTAAATTATTCCAAGACAGATGCAGTTCTCTCAGGTGTGAGGGGTTTGATCTCAGAGCTGAAGCAAAGCAGGACAGCCTTCTTTTGAGCCAACACAATTACACAACCTGCAGATACACAATTACACACACTTTACTCTCTCAGTTTCTACACATTACACATTCTTTGTCTTCTCATTTGTTCCTGCAGTGCTGGTGTAAGAACCAGTCACAGACACTGATGGAAGTCCTCGTCTAGACAGTTATGTAGTGCGAGTTGCCCGACTACAAAAAGGACAGATTCATTTGTGTAAAATAAGTTGCAGCAGATTTCTCCAGAACTTACAACGTAAATAAAAAATATATTATTTATCAATGAAAATAAATGAATTTAATAGAAATAAATATTTGTACTGCACTTTGATTTATATCAGACTGCTGACACAAGCAAACTGCAGTAAATGACCAGTAGGTGGCAGTGTAAGGTGTATTGCAGCTCATTTTCACAGTGGGGGATTAGAAGTAGAGCAGCACTAATGACCAAATGAATGTGGAGGAAAAACAGAACTAAATGTGGGATTTTTTTATTCTTAGAAGATCTTAAACATTTGCAGTTCAATAAAGAAGTTGTAAAAGAAGATGAGATGAAGGGAGCAGCAGAACAAATACATGTTGCTCTGAGAAACAGAGAATGGAACTGGGAAGTCCAGAGCAATGCAAGCTGGCACACACTTTATCATCAGCCAGGCCAAGAATCCCCAGAAGAGTAAAAGAGTGAATAACGCAAGAGTGATTTGTTGTGTGTAAAAACGTGTTGGGAATGGTATTCGTGTATTGAGATGTGCTGCGGAGAGATCTGTCCCGATTAACAAATATGTTGGCTGAATAAACAAAGAATCCAAATTAACCACACGCTTGTTGTCTTCTTTAAGTGTGCTACGACGACAGCTTCTGGCGACGAGGATGGGATGGCGATGCCGTTTTAATTTACGATGACCGTGAGCATGAACATTGAGCAACTACAACACCGGCTGACCGAGGCTTTGCTCCAGCTACGGCTTGATCAATTGCAAGAGGTGTGTGTATGCTAAATTGTTAGTAGATGGACAGAGTAAATGGCACTCGCTGATCAGATTAATAAGTGAGGCAGTAGAGAATGTTATCGAGACAGAAGATGACGATGATGTAGCCTCCCAACACGTGAAAGATTTGTTAGAGTTTGCCAGAGGGATGACGCAACACGGCGATGGCGCCGGCGATACAGATGGGAGTTTAACGGCGCTCGCATGTTTAAGGAAACAGTACGTCAAACTGCATCGTAATTTCGAGATGTCTACCAGTATGCTGAGAAACTAAATGCTTCGAGTGAGTCTGAATGTTCCCGATGTTTCGAGCTCCCCTGTTTCAGAAGTCACCATTAGACAGGATTTCAAGATTAATGGCCAAATAGGGGAACGGGGACAGAAAGATAAACTGTCATACAAAAATTTGGTACACCAGATTGAGACTGGAATAAATAAAGGACACAGACAGTCTAAAATTATTGATGCAGTGATCAGAGCAATCAGTCCAGGTATGAGCCTGCGTGATATGCTGGAAATTAAAAGAGACTTAACTCTTTCCAAACTGCATACTATTCTGAAAGACCATTATAAGGAGGAACGCCCAACCCACTTGTATCATAGATTAATAAACATCACTCAGGAGAGCCTTGAGTCACCACAAAATTTCCTCTTTTGAGCTATTGAATTAAAAGAAAGACTTTTAGCTGTTGCTCGAGAACCAGATGGAGAAGAATTATACAGCCCTGCCCTCATACAGAAAAATTTCATACGGGCGCTGGGGACAGGTTTGTCAAATGATCACATAAAATATCAGCTTAAGGCCTGCCTTGACGAGCCTTGTGATGAGAACTTCATCACAGTTGCTACTATTATACTTCAAACTGATTTTCCCGATGTCCCAAGCTGGACCTGTACCAGGGGTGGAAAACTAAAGCCCCCCAGGGTGCAGAGCCACACGCTGCAAATGGGGACATTGGGCTCAGAATTTGACCAGGGTATGGTTTCAAGTTTGGTAGGATCTTGTCCAACTTTGCAGGTTAAGATGGGAACTGTTGATGTTTGGTGTTTATTGGACACAGGCTCCATGGTTACCACTGTCACTGAAAGTTATTTTAATTTTCACTTTTCAGATTTGGGTAAGGGGGGCTTCAAATGTGTGCATGGTTGGCTTTGAAAGCTGCCAATGGCATGGATATTCCATGTGTGGGATATGTAGAACTGGACGTTAGTATATCTGGTGTTACTTTACCTAGTAAAGGCATTTTGATTGTAAAAGACGCATGTTCCCCTAGTTTTCATGCTCAGAAAAAAAAAGATCCCTGCAGTGCTAGGTATGAATATTATTTAGGAATGTTACTCTATTTTATTTAACAAACATGGTGCAGAGCTTTTTCAGGTCCCTCAGGTGTGAATGGCTGCTCCTGCCTGGAGACAGGCACTTCGTTGTTGCCAACAGATTGAAGCCATTTCAGGTTCCGCTTCTATATATAAGGTAAGAACTCAGGGTAAGGTCCCAATTTGCGTTGCCTCCGGCACTATGACTATGGTCCCGGTTACTTGTCCCCAGGTTTCGGGTGCTGTAGTTGAATTTTTGTTAGAACCTTTAGGGCCTGAAGAAAATGCTCTTCCAGAAGGCTTGCTGTTTTCTCCTTCTGTAGCCTATGCTGAGGGAGGGTTAGTATATGCCATTGTTAATGTAGGTAGTGTAGATGTATGGGTGTCACCTCGTCATACTATAGGCACTGTTCAGGTGGTGAAAGTAGTTAAAATCCAAGGGCCTAATCCAATAATTTCTCCTGAGAATGTTTATACGGCCCATGTTCATCTCCAGGTGGTGAAACAAGCACCTGGTGATGAGGTAAAGTGGCCCATTTTTGAAGGACTGGCAGAACAGGAAGTAGAACATGCAAATCACCTTTTTAATAAGTACCAGTCCCTCTTTTCTGTAAGTGAGGGTGAAATAGGGTGTTCATCACTAATAACAGATCCCTCTGGTGGATGATAAACCAGTTCGACAGCCATATAGGCGAATCCCTCCTTCTCTGTATGAGTCAGTGCGGGCCCATATTCAACAGCTTCTGGAAAGTAAAGTGATAAGGGAGAGTAGTAGTCTTTATTCCTCCCCTATTGTCTTGGTGCAAAAAAAGGATGGGACAATTAGGATGTGTGTCGATTATCGGCAGCTTAATGCAAAGATGCATACCCGTTGCCCAGAATTGAAGAGTCTCTGGATGCGTTGACTGGGGCAATGTGGTTTTCCACCTTAGATTTAGCCAGTGGGTACAATCAGGTACAAGTGGCCAAGGCTGATAAAGCAAAGACTGCTTTCTGTACTCCATTTGGCTTATTTGAGTTCAACCGTATGCCTTTTGGGCTGTGTAATGCCCCAGCAACGTTCCAGAGACTCATGGAACGTATGTTTGCAGATGGGCAGTTCCAATCTTTGTTGTTGTACTTGGACGGTATTTATTCGGATGCAACATTAGGGTCTTAAGATGTAACTAAATAAGTGTAGCTTTTTCCAGAAGCAGTTAGTACTTAGGTCATGTCGAATCTGAAAAGGTGGTTGCTACTTACTCTGGAAAAGTGGCAGCAGTGAATGATTGGGGTCGCCCAGAGCATTTGGCGGACCTTTGGTAATTTTTAGGGTTCGCCAGTTATTATCGTTTTATTAAGGGATTTGCCAAGGTAGCTTTGCCAACCTTCCCAGCATTATGCTGCCAGCTTAACTCATGGTGCTTGTATTTTATGTGCCTGTGTGCATGCCTTTGTGTATGGGATTTAAGTTTGCTGTGTTTTCTTTTGTGGTTATTGCCTTTTGAGTGTTTAATGTAAGAGGGATGTCCTCCTATGCCTGAAGGTTTGCCGCACGCAACGAAAGCAGTCATTATAGCGAGATAGTTGAGAGAGTAAACCTCTTTGAGAGCTGGGACCAAATCTGGATGAGCTACTGGTATCAATTATTTAATGTTTAGGTGTTTTATGTATATTCTCTGTCCTATTTTGAAATAAATTTCTGTACATTAGCCATCTGAAGGGTTTCGTTTTTGGGCTTGTGCTCTAAACAGGTTTTTTTCTCCTTCGAGTTCGTTTCGAAGGGGTGGCGTAGTTGCTACACAAGGAAGGATGGCTCATGTACTCTCAGGTAAAGAACAGTCCACACACACAAGTGAAAGTTTTAAGAACACCACAAGTCACAGAGAAGAAAGACTATGAGCTCTATGAGGCCGTCCAGACGCAGAAAGAGGAGATCGGAGAAATGTGGAAGGTGATGGCTACCTACCGTTCTATTCAGCCACAAGAATGGAAGCAAAGATTCCATGAATGTCAGGAACAAGGTAGAGGTGACCAATTTGACTATAGTTTTAAATGTGGACAGAGTGGACATCTTTCCAGAGGATGCAGGGGACCGTTTACAGGAAGGAAAGAAAGGGGACCATTAAAAGACTGTATGGCAGTAACAGCTCACACTACGTCATCACAGTTGATGAAACATCAAAGTATGTTCCTGTGTGACAGCATTAAGCAACTGGAAGACAGAGAAACAGCAAAGCGGAAGGAGAGCAACCTAAGCTGCTTCGATTAGTGCCAATCAGCTATCCAGCAAACACAATGCAAAGTTGCTGAGTTTGATCGGATAGAAGTGTGTGGTAAATTGTTTTCTTAATGGAGTGCCAACACAAGCTGGAATTGGAGGTACCGGTCTTAGTTTCTAATAAGGATGGGGTGGCAGATGAACCAATTATGAGTTACAATGTCATTGAGTATCTTCTCAACTACGGTGTTGAACAGCCTAACAGAGTAACAACCACAGCCATGAGTACTGCCCAGTCCTGCGACTGCAAGAAAGCAGAGGTTCTACTGAACTTAGTGAGAAACAAAGATGAGGAGTACAGCGATGTTTGTACCAGATGAGTGCGCACGGTGGCCAGAAGGACTGAGGGTAGAAGAAAATATTGTTCGCCTTCAGAAAGGAACGTGCTCACACATTTGCATTCCTGTGGTTAACGATACTGTCCATGACTTTGACCTGCCTCCACGTGCAATTCTGGGCTATATGCAGCAAGTAAAAGACATCTACCCAGCCGAGGTAAAAATTGTGACAGCCCAGCAGGAGAATGCATGTAACACCACCACATTCACCACACAAAGCCCGCTCCTCAAAGACAGTAAACAAGCTAATCAATGTTCAGAAAATGCTGAGGGGATGGTAACAACCCAAACGAAAGACCTATGAAACCCTCCTGTTCACATTGAACATTTAACACCTGAACAGCAATGAAGAGTAATGCTTTTGCCCGTGATGACGGCGATGTTGGATGTATTCTGTCCCTTCAGCTAAAAATCTGCCCCCATGACATCATACCTGTGAAACACACATACGTACATATCGGTCAAAAAGCCTCTACATAAAGAGGTTAAAGAATATTTGGAGGATTGGTTGAATAAGGGATGGATCACTAGCTCGAAGTCACCGTATTCTTCACCGATAGTATGTGTGCATAAGAAGGATGTAACGCTTCACCTCTGCTGTGACTACCGGGAGTTTAATAAGAAATCCATTCCAGACGGACACACAATACCCAGAATACAAGACATGCTTGACAGCTTGGTGGGCAGCACCTGGTTTTCAGTTCTCGATCAAGGTAAAGCTTATCACCAGGGGTTTGTAGAGGAATCCAGCCGACCTCTCACTGTGTTCGTAACACCGTGGGGATTATATGAATGGGTAAGGGTACCGTTTGGATTGTCCAACGCACCGGCTGAATTCCAAAGGAGCATGGAGGAGTGACTGAGAGAACTGTGGGATGAGGTGTGTCAGCCTTACCTAGATAATTTAGTCCATCCGAAAACATTTGATGATCATCTCCAGGATCTAAGAAAACGTCGCCAAGGACAGCTTGCATCATAACATCCTGTCACATGGACTGAAGAGCATCAAAAGGTCCTCTGCGAGTTAGTGGACTGCTTGTCCACCCCACCTGTGTTGGGCTATCCAGATCTGAATGAACCATTTGTACTACACTGTGACGCTTCACAGGAACGCCTCGGTGCAGTGTTATATCAAAGGCAAGGAGGCAAGTTAGTGGTAATTAGCTTATGGATCAAGAACCCTAACTGCTTCTGAGAAAAACTACCACCTGCATTCAGGAAAGTTAGAGTACTTGGCCATGAAGTGGGCGATCTGTGAGCGGTTTAGAGATTATTTGTACTATGCACCATCCTTTATTGTGTACACAAATATGTTATGGGTAGCCAAATTTGCAGATTTTAGATTCGGACATTAAATACGGTCCAGGAAAGTCGAATGGGGATGCTGATGGTCTCTTACGCATGCCACTGTCAATGGAACAGTACATGGGAACCTGCTTATGGTCAGCATATCCCAGTCAGTAATTGTACAAAAACAGGAGAGAGGCCTGTGGTTGTGTCCACCCACTATCACATCAGCACTGGCAGTAGGACAGGAGGAGGAGTTGCTCCAATCAGTTGCAGATATCCCTATGGAAGTCCTAAGAAAAGCTCAGGAAGACGATCCTGAAATAAAATAAATTTTGATGTGTCTTAAGTCAAAATCCTGACACATAAGCAGGAGCCATAGCAAAGAGGCTAAGGGACTGGGAAATAAACAGACTGTACTTGGATGCACATGGTCTTTTGTTTCGGAAAACTGCAACCTGTCATCAGCTGGTCCTGCCAAAAAAATATCATGCGCTTGTTTATAAGAAACTACATGAAGACATGGGCCATCTCGGAGCCGAACGAGTGATTAACTTGATCAGGGATAGATTTTATTGGAATCGCATGCAAAAGGAAGTGGAACACATCACCACAGATGTTTGCAGTTGTCTGAGAAACAGGCGTCCAAACAGGGTAACCAAGCTCCTCTGATTAATATTACAGCAACCTATCGCTTTCAGCTGGTCTCCATTAATTTTTTGCATCTATTGAAATGTGAAAGGTTATGAATAAATTTTAGTTGTAATATACCACTTTACACGGTTCGCTCAAGTGTATGCATGTAGAAACAAGAGTGCCAAGACATCTGCAGAGAAGGTGTTCTGTGACTTTGTTTTGAAGTTTGGTTTCCCAACAAAACTGCCTCATGACCAAGGAAGGGAATTCGACAACAAGCTGTTTGCCAAATTACAAGAGTACAGTGGTGTGCAAGGTTCTCATACAACCCCATATCACCCACAGGGCAACAGGCAGAACCGACTGGAAAACATCAGTCGCAAAGGTTGTGAATGCATACAACTGCACAAGAAATGAGGCAACGGGGTTTGCACCATACGACCTTTTGTTCGGCCGTACCCCAAGATTGCCTCTTGATGTTATGTTTGGTATACAAGCACACGAACAAAACTCCTCTTACGATGACTATGCTGAGAGCTGGAGGAAGAGAATGATGGAAGCATATAAGCTAGCCTCAAGAGTATCCAACAAGGCCAAGGAGAGAGGAAAAGCTTTGTATGACTAAAGTACACAGAGCTAAATTGTTTCCTGATAACAGAGTATTGGTCCGTAATTTTAAGGAGAGAAGTGGACCTGGAAATCTCAGACCATTTTTGAAAGAGCAAATTTATGTGGTCACCCAGAGGAAGTATACGGATAGTCCAGTATATAAAGTCCGACATGAAAATGGGAAAGGAAAAACAAGAATAATTCACAGAAACCTGTTGTTACCGTGTGACTACTTACCTGTAGAAACAGAACACCGACCCAGAGGATCAGGAGAAAATAACAAGAAAAGCATGCAGAGAAAACCCTCAAAACAGGAAAACCAGATGCACGGTGAGAGCTCAGATGATGATGATGTTTGGGGAAGTCTGGTCAGAATGCCATTCGGCAGAGAGTCGAGATTACAGCCACTGTCAACAGTCAAAACCACTAGAATCGCATCCAGAGGATACAGCAATGCTGAACAGTGCAGAGTCAGAGGGAGAAGAAGTCTCATCAGCAAGAGAAGAGGTTGTAGAAACCGATGAAGCTGAAAAGATTTACTCAGGGATTCCTTCGCAAACAGTCTGCAAAAGATTATATCCTTTAAGAAACAGGAGAGCAAAAAAAAAATTGTAGTTACAACACCCTAGGTCAGCCTAGTATTGTGGATGTTTAAAATGCTGAGTCGAATTAGACAAAATTGGTGTTAGTTACAGTGTTAATTGTACTTTAGTTCTACAAGGGTAGAAAAAAATTGCTTAAATAACTTGTTTTTGGTGTTTTATCAATGTTCAGTTAATAAGTACATTCCAGAAAGATAACACGGATAATGTAGATTGTTTCCATGTGTAAGGTTAATTTCCTTCAGTGAAAGTACAGATTCCTGTTGATGAACAGTGATGGTGGCAAAAGATGATGGTGCACAATGATGTCTGCTGCAAACACACGACATAGAAAAGGAGATAAATGGTGTGTGGCATGCAAAAGTACAGCACGAGTACACTGACTTTTAACCAAGGAACAATCTCATAGGTGGAACTAAAATTGTATTTTGAGAATGTCAGGGCTACATTCTATTTTGTAGGGGAGAATGTGGGTAAATCTCAAATATACTGATAGTTTTGTAGTAGAATCTAGCACCGAACCCCCCCTTTAAGAGTGTTTGTTTTGGGAAATGTCTGTTTGAAAATTCGGGTATCTTTTATTGAATCAGTTAGTACACATTTGTATATTCACAATCAGGTAATGATTGCCCAGCGGGTGGCAGTAGCCAGGTCAAGAATCGCCAAAAGAGTAAGAGAAGAAGAGTGAATAACATGAGAGTGATTTGTTGTGTGTAAAAACGTGTTGAGGAATGGTATTCGTGTCTTGAGATGTGCTGCAGAGAGATCTGTTTTGATTAACAAATATGTTGGTTGAATAAAAAAAGAACCCAAATCAACCACATGCTTGATGTCTTCTTCAAGTGTGCTACAAGTGGAAGTGAGAAGTTTCATTACTTATAGATTTGTTCTGGATGTTGTACTGCTAAAGCAAATTTCACCTGAAAAACAACACTGTAAACAACAATTCACTGCAGCTTTTAGTGAGTTCTTGTGTCTCTCAGAGAGATGATCTTACCTCAGACCTTTCACTTTACACTCAGGATTCTCCAGTAGAGCAGAGAGACGCTTCACTCCTGAGTCTTCTAGTTTATTCCCAGACAGATTCAGTGTATTGACAGTCAGATGCAGTTCTCTCAGACTGGAGGTTTCTGAGTTGAGCACTGAGGTCAGAGCTTTTCCACTTCTCTTTGTAATTTCACTGCATCTGATACTGAAATAAAATATAAAGAACAGAAATGCAAAAGATCAAACAAGTTCTCAAAGCTTCACTGCAGCGTCTCACTTTCAACATCACACACATCAGTTGAACACAATGATTAAATGGAGGAATAATAAGAATTGACAGTCGGAGATGTTCAGATTTGGCTTGACTAGAGTTGCAGCTGAGGAACATCTTCACACACACGTTGTATAAACATGGAGGATAAGATCTGGGAATCCAAATGGGAAAGTAAGAGAGTCTGATCTAAAAGGTTTCTAAGAGGAGAAAGGAGAAAGTTTAAAGAGTCCTGCAGAGTTCAAATCTTCTGAACAGCTCAGACCTTTGATTTGTTCTCAACACTGTAACATTAGAACAATTTCATTCAGCTTCACTTACATTGCTTTTCTGGATGCTGCAATCACAGGCATCACTCTCACAAAAATCTCATCTCTGATCTTATCTGGAGTGATGTATTTATTCAGGTCAAATTCCTCCAGATCCTGTGCTGATGTCAGTAACACAAACACCAGAGCAGACCACTGTGAAGGAGAAAGTTCACTTTGTGCTCCAGATTTCAGATACTGCTGGATTTCCTCCACTAGAGAATCATCACCCAGTTCATTCAGACAGTGGAACAGATTGATGGATTTCTCTGCAGGATGATCTTCACTGATCTTCTTCTTGATGTATTGAACTGTTTCCTCTTTGTTCTGGGAGCTACTTACTGTCTGTGTTACTAAGGAATGTAGAAGTTTCTGATTGGACTCGAGTGAGAGACCCAGAAGAAAGCGGAGGAAAAGATCCAGATGTCCAGTCTGACATTTTAAATCCTGATCTAAAGCGCTCTTGTGAACATCTGAAAGCATCCTACAGACCTGATTCTGTTTAAGAACATTTCTCTGTTCCTTCATGAAGGTCAGGTGCACATACAGAGCTGCGAGATATTCCTGAATGCTCAGATGCACAAAGCAGTACACTTTACTCTGGTGAAGCCCAAGCTCCTCTCTGAAGATCTGCGTACACACACCTGAATACACTGCTGCTTCTGTCACATCAATGTCACACTCTCTCAGGTCTTCCTCATAGAAGATCAGGTTTTGTTTCTCCAGCTGCTGGAAAGCCAGTTTCCCCAGTTTGAGAAGCATTTCTTCATCGCTCTCCTGCAGGTATTTCTCTCTTATGATGTTGGTCTGAATGATGAGGAAGTGTGTGTACATTTGAGTCAGAGTCTTGGGGATCTCTCCTCTCTCTGCTTCTCCCAACATTCTCTCTAAAACAGCAGCTGAAATCCAGCAGAACACTGGGATGTGGCACATGATGTAGAGGGTTCTTAATGACTTCAGCTGTGTGATGATCTTATTGGCCAGGTTCTGATCACTGATCCTTTTCCTGAAGTACTCCTCCTTCTGAGGGTCATTGAACCCTTGTACCTCTGTGACTCGATGGACACACTCAGAGGGGATTTGATCAGCTGCTGCTGGTCTGGAGGTGATCCAGATGAGAGCAGAGGGAAGCAGGTTCCCTTTGATCAGGTTTATCAGCAGCACATGCACTGGTGCTGATTCAGTTACATCACACACTCTCACTGTCTTCTGAAATTCCAGAGGAAAACGACACTCATCCAAACCATCAAAAATGAACAAAACCTTCTTCAACCTGGAAATATCCATTTCTTTCATCTCCTTAAAAAACACATGAAGGAGCTCCATCAGATTTAGTTTCTGGTCCTTCATCAAATTCAGCTCTCTGAAAGGAAGTGGGAATATGAGGTGGACGTCCTGATTTGTTTTTCCTTCAGCCCAGTCCAGAACAAACTTCTGCACAGAGACTGTTTTTCCAATTCCAGAGATCTGTTTCACCTCGTGTTCTTTATTGACGTCTCCACTGTCTCCCTCTGTGATGTAGAGCTCTGTGTAGATCTCATTCAGGAGTGTTTGGTTTTCCTGCTTTAGCATCAATCCATTCAAACACTGAAACTTCTTCATCAGATTGAACGTGAACTTCTTCTGGAATTCATCTGCAGCAGTGAATTCTGGGTTGTCTCTGTGACAGGGTGAAGATGGAAGTCATGGTGAGATATGGGCTCCAGTGATTAGAATAGAAGTTCACATTTTACCTGCTAGATAGATCTTTATGATTTATGGTGGTGGTAGCTCAGTGGTTAAGGCATTGGGCTTTGGATCAGAAGATCACAGGTTCAAATCCCACCACCACCAAGCTGCCACTGCTGGGCCCTTGAGCAAAGCCCTAAAACCCTCCCCTGCTCAGTTGTAAGTCGCTCTGGATAAGGGCGTCTGCCAAATGCCGCAAATGTAAATGTAAATGTTATGATGTTCTCACTGTGGATTTACTTTATTCTACTGGAGATTTTCTATCATCTAATCACTCTGTAGTTACTAACAGCAGAGAGCTTTAGAATAGCAGTGTGTCAGTGTCACAGTCATGATGTTGGTTTTGATCGTACCCTGTAGCTGTGATGATGATCTTCTCTCTTCCGTCGCCTGCCTTCTGTAGACCACTGGGAACAAAAACAACAAGTGTTAAAGATCTCAACGTTCCTCACTTTAATACTGGAGTCTAAACCTGAACACAAATTGTAATACAATAAATGTAGTGAGAGCAGGAACACTTGGAGAACACAGAGCTGAATACAACTCCAACATTGTGCACCTGGAGAATTAAATGTGCTCCTGTTTTCATTTCA
The DNA here is from genome assembly GCA_039877035.1 of Silurus lanzhouensis. Classification (NCBI taxonomy): domain Eukaryota; kingdom Metazoa; phylum Chordata; class Actinopteri; order Siluriformes; family Siluridae; genus Silurus; species Silurus lanzhouensis. The sequence goes on along the minus strand of JBCEWE010000069.1, from coordinate 45,546 downwards.
CACTTTTTCCTACTTTTCTATTCTTCCTACACAAACCTACAAAAGTATTGAAACAGGAAGTCCAGTTCTTTGGGTTTTTGCTCGACACTGAAGACATTTGGATTTGAGAGTAAAAGATGAAAATGAAACAATAAATTAGAATTCAACACAGTCTCACCCCACATCGTCACATATCGACGCTGTGGATGTTGCGTCAGACGGTGTCCACATCCGACGCCGAGGGTACCCCCTTCGCGTCGCTTTTCGACGTAGAGGGACGGGAAACCCTTCGCTTCGCTTTTTGACGCAGATGGACCGGACCCCATTTGCGGGTTACGGTTAGGGTTTGCGTTAGGGTTAGGGTTAGGGTTCGGGTTTGGGTTAGGGTTAGGGCTACGGACATCTTCAGGATTTTTCGAAATTTAAAAATTATTCCTGTACACCTATTATGAAAGATAATACTTTATTCAGTGTATAGGACAGCGATCTGAGTTAAAAAGTGTAGCACACGGGCTCTCAACCATCTGCGTCGAAAAGCGAGGCGAAGGGATGTGCCGTCTCTCTATGTCGAAAAGCGACGCGCAGGGGGTACCCTCGGCGTCGGATGTGGACGCCGTCCGACGCAACATCCACATCGTCGATAAGTGACGCTGTGGGGTGAGACTGTGCTGCAGAATTCCAGCTCCTGATCTTTACACCTAGATGTGTTACATCACTTAGAACACTGCAGCGAACCTTTCAGGAAATGAAAGCTGAAATTCTGATCTCTTGTCTCACATCATCTTCTTATGAAGATTTTCACCTACTCACATGGTTTTGGGAAGTGGGAGTTTAGGTTGAGGAAAATGCTGATTTTCATTCTGAATCATTTCTGTTTTCTCTCTCTGTAGTTTACTGTAGAAAATTATAGAAATGGCTTTAAGACAGAATGTTATTCAAATTCACTAAAGACCAAGTAACTATAATATGAATGCTAATGACGGTGTAGTGCAGCCATTAACTGTGACTTTAACTAGGAGAATTATGGGATGTTACCTGTGTACAGTTGAGGAGATTCCAGTGCTAAATCCCAAAGGTTTATTCATAGACTGATCACTCTTCATGGAGACACAGCTGGGCACTGGTGAGTGTGATTTCTTTCTCTGTAGTTTACTGTAGAAAATTATAAAAATGGTCATGAGACAGAATTTCATTGTTGCTAAAATCAGGATAAAAAATCCAGTGCATTGAAAAAGTGGTGGTGTAGAGCAGGAAGTGGAGCGTGGTTTTAAAACTGGTGATAAAAACACAGATTTAGTTTGGATAAGATTATAATTTATAGTATGAAGTTGATGTAGAAAACTAGGGTTAGTTCCAGCCCACTGTAACTGCTCCTGCTGGATTGGAGTTAAACAGCACTTATTGATTTGGTTCCCTGATGTTGAGGTGATGTTCTAAAGGTTTTCTGTGATTGTGCTGAAAAGGAGCTGAACTGAGGTCAGTAATGAGAATCTCCAGTGCTGCTTAAACACTCATTTATGACACATATTATAAGGATTATCCATGTTGTTTGTGTCTTATAGCTTTAATTAGCCAATGAGTTTATAGTTCTTGGTTTTGAGAGTTTCATAAATTGTGCACAATGACGTGTATTTAATTGTGTAATAAATGTATTTGGGGTGATGTTTATATATGAAATGAAGATCTCAGAAATGTCTCCAGATTTGCAGATATGAACAGTTCATTAGTAAAACACTAGAACATGGCAGGTTACCAGTCTTTTGAGGGTGAGATCACATGATCTGTGCCCTGATCAGGGATCTCCATTTTTCACTGCTCATGTACACGCAGAGTCCTGAAGACGCCGATCTCTTCTGCTGGAATCAATCACACTCCTAGAAAACACAAAACAACATGCAGGTAAAATTGAGGAAAATTCTTTCTAAAACCAGCTAAACCTCATGATGTCTTACTGATTCTCACATATTTATCTAAAATCTTTATTTCTCATCTGAACACAGACTGACAGGAGGTGTGCAATAAACACAATACCGATAAACACTGTTCTATTATTTATTTCTATGTATAAAAAGTGATTAAAGTCTTCTGTATTTCTATATTTTCCACACAGTCCATTAAAGTCCATTAGAAGTGAAATCCATAGACATATAAGACACAGACGCCTCATTGGCTGCTTTGGTCCGTTGCTGCGATACGTCAATGCTGCTGCAATCTTGGTCCAGACGAGAGTTCCCTGTACCCAAATACAACTACACAACATATATAACAATATAACTATAAGGGAGGGATAATAACAATAACTGTACAAACAATTAGTGATAATAGATGATTGAGAGATATTATATAGCCTTTAATTTATTATTATACTCATTATTGTACAATTATTTACTTTTTTTGTCTGTATTCTATTGCAATTGATAGTACATACGATTAGCATTTTATTTTAAAATGACATTATAATGCATTATTATTATTAATGTTATTACTGTTATTGTTAATAAATAATTAGCAATTTTCAACATTAGTTATTTATATAGTTACACTACTTATATTATTTTATTCCATCTTACTTAATACTGGGATAAAATAGATTTGATGCACTTATAGAACCATAATCACATCCATGTATTTCCATAAAGAATCCAGAACTTCTCTTTGTTCCTCACTGTTTTGGAGAATAAATCTGTAAATAACTGCGTCATTTTAGTGTATAAAAATACAGAAATAAAGCTGCCAGTGGGATTTGTATTATTTAGGGTTTGTTCCATTTTCTCAATGATGGTTATTTTTAGTGAAGCACATGGAAAACTCAAATGGTAAAGTTAAACCCAGAAAATCTTTTCCTCAGTAACAATACTTTATTTTAGTGATTGTAAATTTAATTCTGACATTAGTGGCGTCTCCACAATTTTTACCCAAAAATAAAACAAGCCAAAAAATATGCAAGACAAAGTGAGATTTCATTATTTCATATATTCATCTATTATTTTATCCTTCTAGTATCTCCATAAGTGAATAGTATTTTTACCACTGCATTCTAATAATATATGGGATGCTGTTTCAAGGATTCCCCATATTTCACAATTTCTATTTTTGTGTTTTTCTATCTTGTTTAAATGTGGGTTTAGTGTTGTGTGGCCAATTTATAATCTTGTCATAATTACATCCTTTTCCCTAATTTGATCACATGTTCTTTCCAACCCTACATTTCTTTGTATTGCAGATACTGTAGGTGTTCCTTTTGTTTCTGTGTCCCTAAAATGTTCTGCATCTTTTATCTCTGCTGTACTCATACACACCCTAATGTTCAGATCTGGTTCCTTTATCTCATTTTCTGTGCTATATTATTTACTATCCAGCCAAAACGTTTTATTCTTTAATATTCATATTCCCAACAGTTTTCTAGTACCTTTTTTACTGGATGTCTTTCATCATGCTGTTTTATATTGCTCAAGTATGTCACCCATTTCCACTTGGATTGACCATACTGGAGATGCTCCACAACTTATCCTTAAAGCTAGGGTTTGAATCTTGTCTATTTTATTAGCCATGTTTCAGAGGCTGAACTGTAGATTAAGATGCCATAGTCTTAAGATGCCATTGGAGATCTAATCAATGTGCAGTAAATTAATTTTTAATGATTGTCTGCTGGCTTCCCTTTTGACTCCGGCCAAGTTACATTTATCCCCTTTCTGCATTTATCTACTAGTTTTTGTATGTAAAGTCAATTTGGTGTCCATCCATAATCCTAGAAATCTTATTACTTTTACTTGTTTTAGTTCATGACCATACATTTGGTGTACATTACTGCTGCTCCAGAGATGCTCTCTTTGATTATTTGTGTTGATACCTCAGTCGCAATTCCAGATATCACTTCTCTTACCCAATTATTCTTTTCTGGAATTGAACATAAAATTTCCCCAAATATAGTCTTTAATCCAAGTGCCTTTTTTCTGCTGCTTGTTGTCTTTGCAAAACAATAACAATTTGCTTTTTAAACCCACTGACTTGATTCTACCCCCTTTGAAGAGTCACCTAAATGGGTCTAAAAAACTTCCATAAGATAAAAAATATATTTTCATATATATTTTGAAATTTATTTCAAAAATGGGTAATTGTCGCAAAGCAGCTTTACAGAAAGAAATTATTCTACAAAATCCTGATTTTTATTTCTTCTACTGTCCATGACGAGTGAAACTATTAATATGAGACTCCAACAAATAAAGGAGGTGAAACATTCCCTCAGGAGAAAGACCATGATCTGCTCCTGTTTAAGGGAAATCATCCTGAGCCATTACAACAACTCCAGGATCAGCCTGGAACAACCAAACAATCCCGGTGTTCTCATGTCAGATTCTCCTAAATAAACTCAGATCAGTTGATGACTCAAATCATCAAATTCAACTGAGGAATTTGGGCAGAAACTGTTGGCCTTCATTTCGGCTGCTGTGACGCAGTTTCCCTGCGGTCATTCCACAAAATCCATTACATAGAAAACACAAACACATTATTTCGATAGAAAGTCGTTTCTAGGAAAAACTCACCCACTTTTCTTCAGCACTGCTTGTTGTTGGACATGAATCTCACCGCTTTTGACTGCTGTTGAAGATCTTTGTGTTTTTTTAACCACTCCTCAAAATGGAATCGAGGTTGAGAAACACTTTCAATTTTGGAAAACTTGTTGACGATGAGTTGCATCGCATTCCGTCAAGTTCAATTTAATGATCAAGAACTAAAAGAGAAAGTGCTGTGATTAATAACAGCATGTATTGGAGATGTTGTGGAGAAGAGGAAAGTCAGCCTTTTTCTCCCTAGAAACTGCTCCCTCTTGAACTCAATGATACTGTTTCTCACTAGTGCCGAATGTAAAAGTGGGTACTAAAAAAAGGTTTTTTCTCAAATCTTTCCAAGTTTTGTGCCCTCACTTTTAGATTTTTACTTTGCAATCCAACCACCATAAGTCCCAGTGTCCTCGAACGAGTACTTCATAATTAACAGCATCCAATTTTTTTACTATTAATAAAACCTGACAAATGTGTATGTCGTATTAAATTATAAATGGTATTAATCATGTAAAAGCAAGTTTTGAACATACAGTTTAATGAGGTTTTTTGCCTGTTCTACTTTTATGTCTGACTCCACTGTAGAACATGTTGACTGAGTTTGACATCATCTTGTATTTCTACTAATCAGTAAACACACACACACAAAAACCAAAGAAAGTAAATAATGAAAGAAAGCAGCAGCTTCTGCAGAGGTCTGTGCTTCCAGTGAAACTGCATGGAATTCAAGAGAAGACATGGTTAGGTGAGACAAAGGGAGAGGTGTGAAACACTGTCTCCATGACAACAGTAAACCTGTACCACCAGTTCTACCGGTTTCTCTTGATGAGTGAGAGAAAGCATAGGCAGAAGACAGAGCAGCTGGTGTAGCAGTGTTCTGTGGAGATATCCAGTTCTCAGTGACTGCCAAAAAGTCGAAGGCATAGTGGGAAGCCAAGGCTGTGATAAAGTCAGCTTTCCTTACAGCAGACTGACAATTTTAGTCTCTCTCACACACACACACCAGCAGGGTAAATACACAGTCTAATTCACTGCAGCACAAATATTGAATATATATTTTAAAATGAGTGACACAGCAGCAAGGGGATGTTGGAGTTTGTCTCTGTGAAAGAATGAGCCAGAAGAAACATGTCATCCACTCCGATGCTCAGTGCCAAAAATGCCCACACCTGCGAAGGTGTCAGGGATCCACCTGCCACGCCCCCCTTTTGTGGCTCTCATGCCTATGCTCTCCTCAGGTTTAACCATGCACACCTGGGGCTCGTTGTCTCTCATGCCTCTGCTCTCTCTGGAGCTCCAAGCTTAACCTGGGACTCATCATCACTCCACCCCGCTCCTACATGAACCTCTCACTCATGCTCACGCCCCGTTCGTTATTGAATGTGTTGGACGTTACGTACTGCTGGATCACGGCAAAGGATCACAGTAATCTCTTATTTAGAATGTGTCCAAAACACATTATTATGAGAAACAAACATGTTCACGAGTCTCTGTGTGTACCTTTTTGGTGACCACCGAGCAAGAGAAGCCAAATACACAATGATCACAAATAATTAGAAACTATTAATAGACATAATTACCCAAGCAGATATGAAAATGCTACTATTCTAATATATATTCTAATAATTATTACATGTATTATTCAAATAAGCCGGTTTGCTTTTGCATATCTCCTCCTCCTGTGTAATTGTGGGCAGATCCCTCACCTTTCTCAGAGATAGTTCATGGAGCTCCAGAATGAGGGCGAATGACTTCTCTTGCATTTCTTCTATTTTCTAATTCTCGCACCAACAGTGGTCTCTTTCTCACCAAGCTTTTTACTGATGGTCTTGTAGCTCATTTCAGCCTTGTGCAGGTCTACAATCTCATCCCTGACGTCCTTTGACAGATCTTTGCTCTTTCCTATGGTGTTGGACAGGTTTAAATGAAAGACGTTGATTCTGTGACGGGGTATTTTATACACATAACGAGTTGATATTAGGAGCACTTTCCTGAAGGGACAGGACTAATTTGGGGGTGTGAGAGTCAGAATTCTTGGTACGGGATCAAATACAAATTAATTTATAACCTTTGTTTAAAGTTTTTTATGGATTTATTTTCATATCCTGTCTTTCTGTGTAAAATAAACCTACCAAAAAAACTCTGGACTGTTCATTTCTTTGTAAGGGGGTAAACTCACAAAATCAGCATGTTCTAGCAGCAGCATCATGGATAATAACCATAACCATTTTCGGTGCATGGAAACTCAAATAGCGATAATGAGAAAACAACATATGTTATGTCACGACAAAAGAAGAAAGAAAAACGATTATAATGCATGGCCTTTAAGGACTTTCATACACTTCACCTAATCTAAACACAAACATTTCAAAACGGATGAAATAATTATGTATCCAATAATTTATGATGGAACACAACAATTCATTTTGTAGCATGCGTTGTGCATGTGTGTGTTCATGGGCTGCCCACAAATAGATACACGCACACACACACACACACACACACACACACACACACACACACACACACACACACACACACACACTATTGTGATTTTCCACTCGGTAAGTAGAACAGTTCATTATTATAGATGGGAACAATCCTTAAATTTACAGAACAAAAACTGTTTAATCAGGTGAAGAAGTTGTGTTTAGAAGCTGTAGAAGTGAAAGGTAGCAGTTTTGTGATGCAGTAAATCACAGCAGACATTATAAAATATAACTTGCTGCACCAAATGTGTAGTAGCAGGATAAGATAGATCATTACATTCAAGTTTCTTTATTTATTTTTCCACATTTAATCATGCAAGGAAATAGCGGAGATTGTATGATATTTGGAAATTGTGTGTTTTAAGTTACCAAAACGACAGTAGCACTTTAATACTTCAGATATTTATAAATGTTCAGATGAGGAACAGTGTTGCCAGATTGGTGTGTTTTCCAGTAATTGTTCAAAATTCACACAAAACTCTATAGTAAATACACAAATCTCACCACTAACAATACAAATTAATTCATAACGACAACAATACTGTGGCGTGTCACACATTTTCAATATAATAAAGCAAATTAAATGTTCTTGTCTAAGGAAGTTTATGTTGTAACTATTTTACATGTCTGTCATTTAACACAACAGAAGTCCATGTTTATTTCTATGGAGCTTTTCACAATGGACATTGTCTCAAAACAGCTTTACAGAACTTAAGAATTAAAGTGAATGATGTGTGTTTATTGCTGATGATGAAGCCTGGGGCGACTGTGGTGAAGGAAAAACTTCCTTAGATAAAGACCCCAAGAAGAAACCTTGAGAGGAACCAGACTCAGAAGAAGAAGTGAACTTTGTGTACTTGTAGCTATTTGGGTTGTTCTATAAATGTTATCATAATTGTGATTTACATGATGTTAAACCAGTCAGATGGTGTGCAGCGTCCTGGAGATGTTGTCTGATAGGAGTGTAGCTGTAACTTTGCTGGGGTGCAGGACATCAGGATGGAAAAACCTCAGACTCTCCCAGGAAAGATTTTAATTATCAACAAAGAGAAGTTTGTGTTCTCATTCATGACTGTGGCCATTCATTTATTGCAAAAAGTCTACTAAACTTCTCAATTTCTCACTGTTAAGTGGGAAGAGGTCCTGACTCTATGATCCTCATCATGGGAGATGTGCTTCCCTTTTCAAGATAGATAGATAGATAGATAGATAGATAGATAGATAGACAGACAGACAGACAGACAGACAGACAGACAGACGCAAGACGCAATCGTACATTGAGAGACAAGCATTTTGATACCTGACATGCCAGGTATTGCCCAGGTTTTTCCTAGGGGTGGGCTAGTGACGTCACGTGACATCATCACATGACACGGCATTCGACTCCCCTCACCAGGCCGAGTGTTTAGACGTGTCACACGCCTGTGTTGCCAGAGTTTTGTTGTTTTATGGTTTTTTTTGCATGGTACCATATGAATGGATATGTCCAAGAGTGGGTATGTGAAACGATCGTGTGGGGCAAATAGCGGCTAAACAGTGGAGTGTCGGATTCAATTAAAACTTAACAATATATTTAACTGGTCTTAACAAATGCCTGTTGAGAAAGTCATACTCTTCGTAATGACAAAAAAAAAAATGTTTTACTGTTTTTTTTTTTTATATCATATCCAACAAGGAATGAATCAAAATATTAATAAAAAAACCTTTATTGACACATATGTATCAATTAAAACAATACAGAAATGAACATGGACTGGAGACATAAATAAACAATGCACAGAGCAACATAAAACATTGTGTTCTTCAGTCCAAACTCTTTAGAGGAAAGATTTTCACCACTAAGTGCAACTTCATATTATAACAACACATACAGTTGTGCTGCAGAGCGAATACTGTCCAAGAAGATCATTCCAACAATCTCACTGTCAAAATGTCCAGTTTCTAGTCCAATAAATGTACATTCCTTTTCTCCAGTAGCACTTTCAGACAGCTAAATATTCAATAGTACCCTATTTTAACTGAAAAGTTACCCAGAGGACTATGACACACAGCAATGCTAATCAAGATTCATCAAGAAAATAAGTGACTGATGATTTAACAATGAATGAAATAATAAACAATGAATAAAACCTCCAAACCTTAAAACTGAAAAAATACAAAAAATATACTGAACAAAATTATTAACGCAACACTTTTGTTTTTGCCCCCATTTGTTATGAGCTGAACTCAAAGATCTAAGACTTAAAGACCTATTTCTCTCAAATATTGATCACAAATGTGTCTAAATCTGTTAGTGACACTTCTCCTTTGCTGAGAGAATCATCCACCTCACAGGTGTGGCAGATCAAGATGCTGATTAGACAGCGTGATTAGTGCACAGGTGTGTCTCAGGATGGTCACAATAAAAAGCCCCTCTAAAATATTTGAGAGAAACACGTCTTTAGTGTACACTTTTAGAAAGGTCTTAGATCTTTGAGATCAGCTCATGAAAAATGGGGGAAAAAACAAAAGTTTTAAGGATGAATATAAATATGATGTCAGATTTGTATCTGAAGCAGCTTTTGTAATAGTTTAGATGGTTTGTGTGAGATTTCAGTAACTGTATTTAAACCTTCTCATGTTTTTGTATTTTTGCAGTATGAACCCACAAATGCCCCAAAATTAATAGTTTTGGTGACCGACCCTCTAATCTTACAGTAGAAAGGTGTGTGTGTGTGTGTGTGTGTGTGTGTGTGTGTGTGTGTGTGTGTGTGTGTGTGTGTGTGTGAGTACCTCATTATGTGTATTATCTTAGCAAAAATAATTTTTTCTCACTGTCTGTTTTCTCTCTCTCTCTCTCTCTCTCTCTCTCTCTCTCTCTCTCTCTCTCAGGATGGTCAGGAACACACTGTTTATGGTTGAAATAAAATAATATATTAAAAAAACACAAGTAAATACAAAAACAAAACAAAAAAACATCAACTTCATTTCAGGACCTTATTTAGGCATGTAACTGACCACATGACCACAAAGCTACAGGGCAGAGAGTGTGATGATGTCACTACATACTCCATACAAGTCCCACCCGATGATTGATTGATTAATTGATAGATAGATAGATAGATAGATAGATAGATAGATAGATAGATAGATAGATAGATAGATAGATAGATAGATAGATGCATTGGAAATTTCTTTTCCTGCCAATTCTTATTTCTTTGGAGATTTTTTTTCTGTTAAGGTTAAAAAACAAAGACGAGTTTCATTTAGTCACATTTCTCACTAAAAGTTCAATTATATCTGCATTAAAATCAAAAGAAAGTACCTCCATTAAGCAGATGATTGTCGAGGCTCCTGACTGCTTTTCAGGCCTCAGATTACCAGATGTTGACTTGTGTTTCCGTCTGTAAAATAATTTACTAAATGAAAGGAAAAGGTGCTCAGATCACACTAATCACATTATATGTTTTTATTTGATCATGCAGTAATGATGTGCTTGGACTTTCTTACACACTGAAGGCAGAAACATCAAAACTATACACACCTTTAAGTGCCAGAAGCTGGTTTTCTGCAGAAAAGAAATATTCTAATAAAACACTAGATGCTCCTGCACAGTTTATCGGTTGTTGATTTTGTTTCAGAGATTTTTGTGGGTAAAATGTGACCACATGAAACAGACAATTCTACAGTAAAGATTAAAACACTGGGGATGTGATATTACAGGAAAATAGTCAGTATAAATAAAGTAGGGGGATTCTAGCTGCACACTGCATTCTCAACAAAAGTGTGTGATTGGTTATACAGTAATGCAACATCAGAAGATCTACTCTTCAACTATACATTTTTTTATTTATTTTATATGACACTGGTAATAGTGTCAGCTTCACTGTGCAGTGACCATTTTGCCTCCAGTCCCCATTCATTTCCAACCCTGATGCTAACCGACATTAGCAATGTCCCGCAATGATGCAATGCAACAGTACAACAATGATGTAGAAGTGTAGAAAGGTAGAGGTATTATTAACTGACCTCAGCATGCTTACGCAGGTTTGATGACGAGCTTTTATAAGCTACCAGTTCAGTCGCCGTGGGGAAATGTGGTGAAAAATATTCTAATCCACCTTATCTAGCATGTGTCTTAATCAAACTAATATTATCTAATAAAAATGACTGAATAATTACTATAGAACTAGTAGATACAGTAGAAGTAGCTTAATTAGATAGATAGATAGATAGATAGATAGATAGATAGATAGATAGATAGATAGATAAACTGGTTATAACAAACTTTTGTACAGTTTAAGTGTAATTTTAATTAAATTTGAAATAAAATAAAAAAACTGAACATCGGTAATTTTTGTAATAGTAAAATGCTGCATCTAGTGGTGATATTAGACATTTTAGTAGCATTAATGTGCGGGAGCAAATTTTATTTTATTAAAATATTCTATATATTTATAAACAAAAATTAATATATTCTTTTATTATTAAAAAAAAACATTTTATATGTATGTCAAATTTACTGTGGTATTTGAATCTATATAAATCAACTTGTCGGGCAATAAAGCGCAGGTCCGACAAGTAAAAACGGTCCGTGTGGAAACAGCAAAAATACCAAAAGTACCGCTCGACGACAAGTTGCAATGTCTCATATCACCACTAGATGGTAGCATTTTACTACTACAAAAATCGCCGATATTCAGATTTTTTATTTTATTCTCTATTTTATATATATATATATATATATATATATATATATATATATATATATATATATATATATATATATATATATATATAAAACTTACATACTTATGTAAATATAAAAAACTGCTATAATGTATCTAGTAATTTATCTAGAATCTAATAATATTCTATATACATAAAATAGGATAGCTATTATAAAATAGTTAATAAAATATAGAATTCAGAGTAGAAACAATGATTTCATTAATTTTTATGTTATTATTTGCTTAATTGTCTCTGTCCGTGTGGAAACAGCAAAAATACCAAAATTACCAAGTTGTAGACAAGTTGTAATATTTCCTCATATTTCCACTAGAGGGCAGCATTTTACTACTACAAAATGTAGTTTTTTTTATTTTGTCTCAAATTCCATTACCATTACACGACAGTCTGTCATTATCAAGATATCATCTTTCCAATAATAATAATAATAATAATAATAATAATAATAATAATAATAATAATAATAATAATAAATCTAGCAATGTATCTGGTATCTAGTAATATTCTACATATATAAAAATAGTATAGCTATTATAAAATATAAATATATAATAGAATATATTAAAGAAACAACGATTTCATTCATTTTATTATTTGTTTAATTATTCATGATTCACTGATAACTCGTTCATTTTTATTAAATATAAATATAAATAGGGCGAAATTAAAACTTTATTTAAAATTTTATTTACGTTCTTTAGTCGAATATTTAAAAAATATGAAGCGCAGGTCCGACAAGTAAAGACCGTTCGTGTGGAAACAGAGCAGAAATTCTCAAAGTTCCGCCTGGCGACAAATTGATTTTTATAGATTCAAACATCACAGTTACTATAAATATATATGAGTGTATTTTAAAGGGATAATCATTAAATTGATGAAAGAAAAAATTTATTTTTGTTCAAAATATATAATAAATTTTTATTAAATAAATGTGCTGCTGCACATCGATGCTACTGCAATGTCTTATTGTACCACTAGATGGTAGCATTTAATTTTTACAAAAATCACCGATGTTTAGTTTGTTATTATATTTTAAATTTAATTAGAATTACAATTAAACTGTATTAAAGTTTGTTATAATGAATATTATCTACCTGCCTGCCTATCTATCTATCTATCTATCTATCTATCTATCTATCTATCTATCTATCTATCTATCTATCTATCTATCTGTATGTTGTATTGTATATTACAGGAATAATTCTGTCGCTGTTTAACCAATATCCACATTTGTGTCTGGAGCTGCTGTTAACTTATTATTTACTCATATGATCTTATTATCACTCAGATAATAATAATCCAGACAGGTTTTAGTGATCTGTGTGTGAGAGACCATACAATGGTGTTTATTGCTTTACTGTATACATATGCACAGTTTCAGATTATTAATAAACTGTTTAAATTGAGTTCTGTATGTCTCTTACTGAAGACACAATAAGTGTTATGCTTATTGATAATGATTGTTGTTACATGGAGTAAAAAGATCAGATATCTGGGGTCCAGAGCACAAATTAGCCAGAGAGCCCAGAAACCGACACAGTAAAATCAGCAGTGTGAATTTAACACTTACTGTTGATTTGAACACGACTAAAGATCATTATGGTCCCAATCTATCCAGAGTTAAAATGACACTGTATAAGTGTTGAATTGATAGTGTTAAAATTACATGATGTTTTTTTTGAAAAGCATCTGAGTAAGTTCTTGAAACATTTTGGTTGAGTCTTGAAGAAATTGTGTTTGACTCGTATCTCATGGACCACATGTGAACAATAGGCCCAATATTTCTACACTGAGGGTAGTGACACATTAAATGATGTTTAGGCAGCAGATTCTTTCCTGGAAATAAGCACCTTGAACAGCCTGTGATGCTCAGAAATGAAGTGTTTCAAATACACAGTAAGTTCTTCTGTTAAAATTGGAGAAAATACAATGTTCACTATTTGTAATAATTGCCAGTATTTATGGTCTTCAGGCACAGTGTCACCAAGTATTAGAGCACATTTCAGAGTAGACCAACACTGTACTGCATTTATGCCCAAATCACTGCTTTGTCATCCAGTTTAACACCAGGAGGACGATTTCTCCTCTCCATGTTCCCATAATTAAATAAATGTAATCTGCCATCCAACTCTTTACTGTCAAATAATTAGCGTGAACACACTGAAAAACACATTTCAATTTAAACTGAGCAACTTTCTCTAAAATCTCATGCATTTTGTCTACAGAAAAACTGTAGACAAAACACCAGGTAGTTTGGGTCTGATTGTTTAGGGATAATCTTCCCTTTCTGCAAGACAAAACCTTCAGCTATTCCGAGCTCTAAAAGATTCAACAAATCCAAAAGAAACTGGCAAAGAACTGTCCTTTGAACATGTAGCCACATCTGTATCACCTGGTAGCCCAACAACTGCATTATGAAAAACAGCCTCATCTTCAACACATAATGAAAACTGTCATGTCCTTCATGAACTCTCTTCAAATGTTTGCGGAATCCTGATCCCAAGTCCCAAGTCCCAAATTCTAAAGAGCAATCTGCTTGAGCACATTTCAGTCAAAGTGATTTGCCAGGCAAAAGCCCATGAATTAACTTTAGATGTTGAACAAGAACATTTGTACTTCCACACAACAAAAACAAATAAAACAAATCATTTTCCTAAGCAACCAAAACTACCAGAGGAATCTCGCTCTGAGTTCAGCTACTCTTGGTCTCTCTTTGACCATGCCAATGTCAATCTGAAAAACTGCTGTGTGTACAAAGGTGTAGATGTTATGCAGACTTTGCTGTAAGATTCACAAAATACAAAGTGAGCCTTAAGAAGTTCATCAAAGGCACCAAGACCACTCACTGACTTGCATGATATGGTTGTCTTCTCAAGAATGATGTAGTATCCATGAATGCTGTTCTTTTTTGTACCCGTGGTTAGCAGGTATGGCTGTGTGCTTTCTTCAATGGAGTCAAGGTGCTCTTGTACGTTAGTCCCAGCCTAAAAAAATAAAAAATCTACAATTGACCTGCTTCATTAGTTTTATAGAATACAATCAGCCCAACACGCATTCACTTTAAGCAGACCACAGGTGATCACAGAAAATACCAAATTTACCTTTTTAAAGATGAGGTGTTTTTCAGCTTGAGATGAGATCTTTCAAGGCATCTTGAGTCTTGTGGTGATGGTGGAATCACATAAAGTAAAAGAACAATAGAAGCAATATCATTGGTCCATCCAAAAAAAAAAAAAAACCCCAGCAATGGATCATCAGGAAAAAAAAAATAAAGAAGCCTAAAATCTTATTTTGCAACACCCACATCTGAAGCAGTGGATGATTCCTGTTTTTATGTAAATATATAAAGACATTCTCAATGGATCGCCGATTTCACGAGTCACCATGGAAACTCAAAGCAAGAAAAAGAGAGCGGCGTATTTCACAGAGGCGGAGTTGGAGGTTTTAATGCATGCTTATGAGGAGTTTAAGCCAATAATATTAAAAAGAAGCAATACAGCTGCATCAGCTAAAGCAAGAGAGTTGGCTTTGTAAAAAATAACAGACAGAGTAAATGCGTGAGTGTATTAAATTACAAATTTGGTATTGGCTCCTGTTTCATTATAATGCTAAATAATGAAGTATGACTTATACATCCTTTTGAATATGTTATATCACTATAAAAGCATTTACTTTTCCTGCCATTTATTTCTTTAGTTTAAAATAATAATGTAATTTCTTATTTAATAAGATGTAATCCTTCTGGAGCCACAAGAACTTTAAGCCAAGTCAAAATGAAACACAAACATTCTGCAAAAAGGTCATATTTGATTACACAATTACTGAACTATTATTATAACAGGATTTAGTCTATTCATTCTGTCATGTAGCTAATAAAAGAAGACTGAAGACCAGAAGAGCTGAAGACCAGTGGTTGCTGGCATTCCAGGGGGCAGTTCATCACACACCTGCACCACAAGTGATGGTGAAAAGGTGAAATGTAATTTACCTCTATGAGTTGTTTTCATTTTTTGTCTTAATAAATTACTGTCACTTAAAGGCTTTTTGAACAAGATTAATTTGTATGTAGGCTTATTTTATTTAACTGCATATGATGTATAGGCTACTGTGATCTTAGTCTGACATCTTACTCTTTTCATGTATTATTTCTTTGATAATATTGAGAATTGAATGGGTTGTGTGTTCTTATAGATACTGATGGACGTATTGTAATATTGGACCCTCCAGAAAAGAACACAGTCTGTCACAGTTGTAAGTGATTTGTTGTCAGGTACCTTTAGTTGCTTTTAGGTATTTTTTTTTTTGCCAGATAATGTATACTTGAATATTTCTCCTGTAGGATGAAGATGATGAAGACGACGATGAAGAGACCACATCTGCTGTGGACAATGCTGGTAGATCCACTGAGGTATGATGCATACCTTTATAATGTATGGCCCTTTTTGCAGTAGAGTAACAAACTGTCATTGTCCCTTCACAGTACATACCCAGGGATTTGCCAGATGAGGGTCCTTCAATCTCTCAGCACACAATCTAAGCAGGGTAAGAATTTGTGTCCAGGTGTCCATATTTGAATTTTATTGTCTGACCAAACAATCTCATTCATTCAATTTTTTCCCACCTTCCTAGTTGCAGCAAAGGAGCTGTATAAGGTTCATCTTCAAAAGCAAATAAGAAAAAGTGACATGGAGATGGACCTTCTACAGCTTCAAATGGAAGAGAAAAAGCAGCACTTGAAATTGAATTACTGGAGCATCGCCTTAAGGTGAGAACTTGTCTGAATATTAATCTGTTGCATGTTAAAAGTGTTGTGTGAGTGAGTGTGGTAGTGATGTGATGTAAAGCAATATAAAAATTTTATTGAATTTTACTTTTATTGTTTTTTAGAAAATAAAGAAATAACTGCCTGGCAGACCAGTGCAAAAAAATTAATAAAAGTAATTTTGACAGATCCTGTCTCTCAAAAGTCTTCTTTCTGTTGGCCTCTAAAATCTGTAGGTGTTCCTCTGGGCCATCTTCCTCAATACAAAGAGGGGGGCTCTCTCCTCTTATAGTGCAATATTGTGAAGCACAACACAAGCCACAGACTAAGGGGAAAAGCTGTGCTTGTGTAGTTATTGTACACTCTCCAAATGTCTACATAGACTTTTGGTAACACTTTACAATAAATAAGGTTTATTAGTTAACTCCCTTAACATGAAATAAGGATCATTTACGTTAATGTTAACAACATATTTTTGTAAATGTGTTTAAA
>JBCEWE010000069.1:0-28465 GCA_039877035.1 Silurus lanzhouensis | reverse complement strand
AAGTTGTTACCTGCACATTGATACTATGAATAGATTTCCTATTAACACAGTCTCCCTCATTTATTGGTGGAGCTTTAATAGGAATGTGAGTGCCATCAATGCACCCAATTACATTTGGAAACCCTGAAACAGAAAGTTATGGAAGTATGAAGTGTGTGTGGTGCGCATAAAGAATACATTATAGATATAAATAATATGACTAAATATTAAATATGATATAGATGTCATAGATTTGACTACAAAGGACAAACCTGCCACTCTGTTGAATTCATCTTTATTAACAAGCAGAGGTTTATGGCCAGGGAACTGTACAAACGTGGGTAAGAACTGTTTAAGTGCCAGACATACTGTACGAACGGCTCTACACACAGTTGCCTTTCCCACATGCTCTGAATTGCCCACACTGTACAAAAAATGGCCAGACGCAAAAAACCTAAGTGGTATGCACAGAATTTTCTGTGCTAAGCGCAGAACCACGGTTTGTCACATTTGCGATATGCGGTTTTAAAAGACGTGTTAAATAAACTATGAAATTCAAATATTCATTAGGGTATGCAAACACATCAATATGCGGTCTTATAACCCTCCCGATGAAAAAAACCTTGTATAATTTGTGCTTCTACGTCCACAGGATCCTCATCAAAAGGGCACGCCATGCTCACCAACCTTCTGAAACGAAGTTACACTGAAACATAACCTGCTCCCGAACAAGTTATCTTCAGAGAGTCAGTGCTATGGTTACTTACATACATACCCAGAAAGTTACCTCCGTTTTTGGGACCGAAAGTTGAGGTCATCCACGAACTTACCCTTAAACATACCCAGGTATGACACATAACCTGCTTTCTGGAATACCCCCAGGCAGTTAACTGTTGCACCTCCTTTCTGTATGCTGACTTGTCATTCTTGCTGATTAGACCCACTACGGTAGTGTCATCGGCAAACTCAACGATGTGGTTTAAGCTGTGCATTGCTACACAGTCGTGAGTCAGCAGAGTGAACAGCAGTGGGCTGAGCACAAAGCCCTGAGGGCCCCAGTGCTCAGTGTGGCGGTGCTGGAGATGCTGTTCCCGATGGTCGTTGTTTTGAGGCACGTGGAACAACGTTGCTGCACAGGGAGATGTTGAAAATGTCAGTGAAGACATCCGCTAGCTGTTCTGCACATTCCTGAGACTCTCACTTAATAATCCATATCCTTCTCTTTCTCTCTCTCTCTCTCTCTTCTTCTCTCTCTCTCTTCTCTCTCTCTTCTCTCTCTCTCGGTCGAGTAAAACATGCTCCTGAGGTTCAGTGACACGTTCCTGCCCTCTCCCCTCCATGGATTTCACATTTCTGTGCAGCTTGGGACGGTATCTCATCAACACCTTGGGTGTTCATGTAATTCCGGAGTAGAACAGGTGCTTTGAGACGGATTGGGCTGTAGTTGGTGTCGGCGGTCTGCTGCACTGACTCGGGAGTCAGTTTGCTTCTGATCATCATCACTGTACCCCGCAACATTGTATATCTGCTTCAATGGACATTTGGTGCACCCAGATGAGGATGGTTCCTCTTAATCTGGTTCTCTCAAGGTTTCTTCCTTATGCCATCTGGGAGTTTTCATTGCCACAGTTGCTCATCAGGGACAAACATACTTAAAAGAACATATTTACGTTTAATCACCACATTATCTGTGTAAAGCTGTTTTGAGACAATGTTCATTGTTAAAAGCGCTATACAAATAAAAATGAATTGAATTGAATTGAACTCTGCCAGGAATGTTGTCTGTTCCAGCAGACTTCCGTGGGTTAACTATGCATAGAGTTTTCCTCACTCCAGCTGTGGTTAGACAGAGCACCTGGTCAGTGGGAGGAGGGTGCTCTTCCTCGCCTTCACGTTGTTCTGTACTCAAACCGGCGTAGAAGTCGTTTAGCACATCTGGGAGGGAGAGTCAGGTTTTCACCTGTTTCAGAACTGGATTAGAGCGTCTGACGTGCGTTCTGTATGCTGGTGTGGCGCGAGGGTGCGGATGGTGCAGGGAGGGAGAGCCGAAGGGCTCGTCACACCCCAAGCTCAACTTTATATACTAACCAAGTCGACTACGCCACTGGGAGGGTTATACCCAGGAAATAGAAGTAAACCCCAGAGTTTATTAGGTGACACAAGTTCGATTCCTTATTATTGAGTGTAGGCAGGAAACGTGGGCATCGTATAAAACAATACAAAGTTTACAATGTTCTCGCTGGTGAATATGGTCGGTGACAATTACACAAATAAAAAAAATAAACAATCGGACACAAAATATTAAACAATAAATTTACACAACTTCCAAATGAACAAACAACATAAAATCATTGCATACAGGGCTGGAGTTACCCACCGGATGATCAGCACTAATTATCAAAAAGCACACTTCCACACACCTCACCGTGAACTCAAAACACCCACTCATACACGTCAAAAGTGTCATACAGCAAATGTAGAAATAGTACCACCAAAGACCTTCCCCGTGGACCCCAGCTCCTGAAAGAAACCAAAGCAAAATAAATCTCAGACAGAAAGGAAGGAAATCAGCGAATTAAGGTCACAATTCACCGTAATATGATGGATAGTCACCAAGCACAGTATGATTCCCATATACACCGCTTAAACGAAAACCAATGAAGAACTTGATTAAAGGTTGAGGGAAGCAAACCCAAAAGAGCGGCCACGTCGTCTCAAGCCAGCCCCGATACTTGCACGTTGCTTGACGCACAGTAGACCAGACAATACGGTTAAAACAAATTCACAGAAGCCAATGGCAGCAGCAGAATTCCCCTTTTAAATAGTTGTAAGCCGAGGTTGTTCACTCGGCACGCAGCGAGGGAAAAGTCGAATCGCAGCAATAATCACCCAGGACGAAAAGAAGAGAAGGAGAGAAGGAGGATAGAGGATCCTATAATACAAACAATAATACAAGATATAAATGACACAAGTAATTGCGCAACTACATGCTGTAATTCCCCTAACAAACCGAAACAACTTACCAAACGCGGATAGATAAGTTCCTGAAATCAATTCACCGCTCAGGATACGCAGCCTTCAAATAACTGCTGTTAAACTGAAGTTCAAGGACTGCACATTACTCACGCCACCTGACACGCGTTAAAGCTAACATTGCTAAACAACTTCCTCATACCTGCAGGGAGAGCAATAAACAGATCCAAAGCAGATCCAACAGGGACACCACTGAAAAGACAGGCTAAGGATACACAAATGAGCCATTAGTGCAATGGGCAAAGAAAAACGTATTAGCCAACGCTACATACTAGCAGCACATACCTGAAATGACTTTAGCAACCGCAAAAGGGGAGGATCCGGGCGTGACACATGCCAGGCTCAAACCAACCCGCTCTAAATAGTGCCTGCTCACTACTGATTGGTGGTCAGGAGTGTCAATCACCACCTGAACCTCATTCATTCTGTCACACTGGAATCAACATAACAGAGCAGTGGTCTAAGTAGCCAAGATAGGGGCGGGGCTCCTTGTTTGCGTAAACAAGATCCAGCGTGTTTGCTTCTTTCGTTGCAAAGTCTACATGCTGCTGGAGTTTAGGGAGCACAGTCCGGAGATTTACATGGTTGAAATCTCCAGCGATAATAAACAATCCGTCAGGGTGAGCATTCTGCAGGTTGCTAATAGCGCCGTAGAGTTCACACAGTGCCTCCTTAGCATTAGCGCTGGAGGAATGTATACTCCGACAATGAAACAGAGGTGAATTCCCATTATAAATAAAATGGTCTGCATCTAACAGTCAAGAACTCCACTACGGATGAGCAGTAGCGTGAGACAAGCACAGAGTTCTTGCACCATTCAGTGTTGATGTAAACACACGCCACCACCGCGAGTCTTACCGCACAGAGCTGCGTTTTTGTCTGCACGAAACGCAGTTAGCCCATCTAGCTGGATAGCAGCTTCCGGAACTCTGTTGCTGAGCCACGTCTCCGTGAAAACAAAGACGCAGCAATCTCTAAACTCTCGCCGCGTGGTCCGCTGGAGTTGGATGTAATCCAGTTTGCCCGCTTGCCCGCTTGAATATATATATCTATTTGATTATGTAGTCTGCTGTTACCGGCAAATCTATAACCAGGACAGTACAAACTGAAGACTCATGAACAGGTGGAGCATCGAGTACAAGTATCTGGGACCTTCTGATTTCTGACTATCACTGACTTAGCAAGTTATAACTAAGTGGCTAAATACATTATTCTTTATATATTCAAGTTAAATATTTCTTAGAAATTGGAGTCAGATTAGAGGTTAAAATTGGATTCATGTAACAAAGTGCAATCCATTTAAGTAATCTTTTACAGCCAGGCGAGAAAGACTAACACACAGCATACCTTCACCCAAACCAGTGCATACCATCATTGGGCCATTAAGTGAGCAACCTGTTCCAGACCTCCGCAGAGGGCGTCTCTCCGTCTGAGATCTCCACAGAGGGCATCGTTCCACCTCTTGTCCTTCCCGACCTTCCCCTGTTCCTTGGCGAAACAGACCGGTCCAAGTTTTTAATCTTTCGGGCCCCCTCCTACCAACCTGGACGGGTGGCGAGACCCTGCTCAGAGTGCCCTGGCCCACCTGGCCTACTTGTGGTCACTACCCTGACAAACTGTTACTACTAATTAAATTTCAAGGTGACCTTCACGGCTACTATCTACATTAATCTCATGTATTTTAAGAGTCTACATAGAAACCTTCTTAGCAGATGTAAGTGGATTCAAGTAAAGAGAAGTCCATCCAGGTAAAATAGGCATCAAGATGATTTGCAGAGCAGAAGGGGAAATCTTACATTTAAATCCTTTGTCAAACAAAATTGTGTAAAAAAAAAGTTTTGTCTTCATTTTCTTGCTAGCATTGTTGGTGGATCTGTGTAAAGAAAAGAAACATATAAAATAATAAATCTTCTCAAATCTATATGGACCATCTATATAGAACACCAGTGATGCGAGCAGATTATTGGAGAAATAAATAAATATACAGGAAGCATAAACCATGTGGCTAAAACCAGCCTGAAACACACAGGCTTTCTTTTTGCAGTGAATCAGCAGCTCTAGTTCTCAGAGTGCTGGAGGTACAGTGATGTGTGGAGAAATGGCCAACCTGCTGTCTAATGTTATTCTTCAGTTGTTGATTGGTGAGTTTAATCACATAGTAACAAATCGTGAACTGCAGATGATTGTTATTAACCACTGTAGTTGTGAAAGTGTGAGAATGTTCAGGACTTGTATTTATGAACTTTAGCTGATTTGAACAGAATCTGAAGTATTGTTCTTTTCAAGGTTTCTACACACCGTGTCTCTTTGAAATTGCTTCTACTGATCGTGTATCTGTTCATCCTGGAGAGAACATCACCCTGCTCTGTAACATCACTGATTATAGTGAGATATCGTGGTATCAACTGAGATCTGAAGCAGTGAAGCTGCTGATATCTGCTGAAATAGGGAGGCTGAAGAAAACATATTTCCTCAGTTATAATGTAAATGAGAGTCACTATGATGCAACAGAAAGCAGCAGTTCAGTCAGTTTAGTGATTATTGGATTTCGAGAGACGGATCTGGGGTTTTATTACTGTGGAGGACGAAACAAAATGAAACACATTCAGTTTTGGAAACCCATCAGACTGAACTTTACAGGTCAGTAACTAAACTTTCTTCAGTCTGAATATTGCAGTCTGATATAGTTTTAATATAATATTATGTTATATAGTTTTAATGTGTATTTATATTTTGGGATATTATTTCAAGGATTATTGTTATAAGCTAACATTAACACAACAATCTAAACTAATTTTGATTAATTTGTTCAAAACATTTCTTTTTGGTTTCTAGAAGATATTATTATCTACAGTAATTCGATTAAGGCGAGATCAGATATGAGAATAATAGTTCAGTGCAAATGATTAAACTGTTTCTGACCGTGACTGCTGTACAGAGTATAAATGACTGTCTGGTGTCTGTGTGTGTTTAACACTAAATTATCATTATAAATGAGCAGAATGTGTCACAATCTATCAGACGATCAACATCTGGATTCTGAGCATCCAGACACACAGCAGTCTGCATCTCCTGCATTCTATGGAATAATTATTACCATAATCTTACCATGTGTGTGTGCCGTCTCTGTTTCCCTGATCATCATCTGCTCCTGTCTGCACTGTTCCAGACTACAAGGTGAGAAGTTCCAGCTTAAAGACCAACATTCACACACTTCACTCTGTCACACACACTTTCCTTTATTTAGGACACTTCCTGTTGTGTGATGCAGCAGCTCTTCTACACTACTGCAGCATGAATGTGTGTCATGAAAACATCAGTTATTGTGAAAAGCTATGGAGTGAAATGTGTGCAGGCTGAAACAATGTGTTTGATATTTTTTATATTTGTTGTTTGTCTGTTCTCTTGTTTTTCAGACATTTGTGTTTCTACCTGCTGCTCAAATCAGAAGGTACTGTATAAGACAGATGGAATAATAAAATGCACTCACAAGTCAATTCTGAGATCAAGTTATTATCAGAGCAGACTGAGCATTATGAGTTGTTTCTCTCTGCAGGATGTGGATGTGCACATGTCTGATTTTACCAGTGTGGCCTACACAGTGTTTCCTGATGGCTTACAACCAAATATTGGCATGACAATTAGCAAAAAAAAATGGGATGACCTACCATAAAGAGCTACATGATGGTCTGGTAATTGACCTAACCTGACCTCTTGCCCATTTACTGTCTATCATTTTGGCTTCTGATTTGGATTTGCTTGCATATAAATACATTTTATTCAAAGATTGTTCATAGATTTTGTCTGCTACCAAACACAGAAGTATTGTGATCTACTACTTCTGAATTGCTGTAACATTTATGTTCAGTAGGTGGTATATACGTGTTGGTTTATGGATGTGGTGAGGAAGGACATGCAGATAGTTGTGTTAAAAGAGGCAGATGTAGAGGACAGGTGGGTATGGAGACAGATGATCCGCTGTGGAGACCCCTAATGGGAGAAGCCGAAAGAAGAAGAAGAAGAAGAAGAAGAAGATGTAGGTGTATATACGTGTTAATGGATGTAAAGAGGTGTTGTAGGAAAAGAATGACTCGTTTTGATGTGGGCTAACTAAAAATAATAATAAAAAATGCTAAGCTACAGCTACCTGCATAATTGCCTAATCCTCCTTCAACATAACAAAAAGCAGGTTGCACTTCTTCATCTGCACTGACCCTGGTTATATGACAACATGACACCTATCTCCTACATAACTGTGATGATCCAGTAGGAATGATGTTTCTGCACCAGGCAAGGAGTCGCCAAGGAGTCGCTTTTTAAGTTATTGTGGGAAAATGGTAAACCAAAATGATGTAATGATATTCTTATAGTTTGTTCTCCATATGTCCAGAGTCCTAAGGAAATTATATAACAATATGAATGTGAGAAATACAGGACACAATGCAATAAAGGTATAATTAGTTTTGGTTATTCTTTCAAAAGACAATGTATGTAATAATGTGAAAGCATCACTGCACTGTAGACAACTGTTTTGCCTGTTTTCATTAAATACTTTTTCCACTCGTTTGTTATCTATTTCTTGCCACAATCATTGTCGTGTCAATTATTTCCTGTTTTGCATTTGTGCCATGCGGTTTTGTGTCTCAGATGCAGTGAAGGGTGCAGTTCTGGACACCTCTCACGGTCAATTAATTGCACATTAATAAAACGAGTGCCATTAAAAATTATTTTCATTAATGCATTATTAACAACAAACTCGAAAACTCAGTAATGTAACAGTATGAAGATTTTTTTAGGACCAAACTCATTTATAAATGTACACACTTTCCAAGAGAAGCATCCTGATGGTTTGTTTCTTCAAACATTTAACTGAAATACTTGCAATGCCTCTTGTTTAACTTGCCTAAGATGTTCTTCACTAGTTGGAGATTTCTTTATCATTGATCCAGTTCATTTTAGAGTAGCTTAATAGGATTTAGGTGTGGTGACTGGGCAGGCCATTCCAGCCAACTGTGGCATTGATGAAGTTGGTAGCTGCAGTCTAGACAGAATTGTATGGTGTTCATCCGTTCAATTGGATCATCCGTCTCCATACCCCCTGTCCTGTACATCTGCCTCTTTCACCCCAACCACCTGCATGTCTTCCTTCACCACATCCATAAGCCTCCTCTTTGACCTTCCTGTTTTCCTCCTTCCTGGTGACTCCATCCTCAGCATTCTCCTACTGATATATGGCATGTCACTCTTCAGCTCTGCTACCTCCAGCTCCACTTCCTGTCTGTTAATCAATGCCACTGTCTCTAAACCATTCAACATCACAAGTCTCACACAGTCCTATAAACTTTCCCTTTCACTCTCACAGATACGCTTCTATAACAAATCACTCCTGCTATCACTCTTCTCCACCCACTCCACCCTGCCTGCATTTTTTTCTTTACTTCTCTAACACACTCTCCATCACTGTTGACCCCAGGTACCTTAACTCCTCCACCTTCTCCACCTCTTCTCCCTGCAACCGCATCCCTCCACTGCCCTCCCTCTCATTCACACACATGTACTCTGTCTTACTCCCACTGACTTTCATTCCCCTTCTCTCCAGCACATACCTCTACCTCTCCAGGCTCTTCTTCACCTGCCCAACACTGTATGTATATATATATACATACATATATATATATATATATTTACAGTCTTTGCCATGACACTCAAAATTGAGCTCAGGTGTATCCTGTGATTCCACTGATCTTCCTTGAGATGTTTCACCAATTTGATTGGAGTCCACCTGTGGTAAATTCAGTTGCAGTGTTGGGCTTTTAAAAGTAATGCGTTACAATTTTGAGTTACTCCCTAAAAAAGTACCCCTTACGTTACCTAGTTACTTTTTATGGAAAATAATGCGTTATATTACTTTTGCGTTACTTTTGCGTTACTTGTATCTCTTTCACAACTTACAGGTGTAACAGGTGTAATATAGATAATTGCCATTGAGAAATAAGTTATATTAGAGCAAAAGACATGTGTGGGCTGCACACCAGTGATGTGGAGGGAGAACATACCTTTCGCTGTCATCTCATAAAACATCGTACAATTCTGGAAATATGACCTCGTCCTCGTCTACATCATTCTATGCTTCATCATCAGCTTGAAACATTCTGAACGCTTTTACAAAGTTCGCGCTATTATCAGTGACCGTGGCAGTTTATCTTCCCACAAAGAGCAAATGAGCTGTGAATTTGCTCTCTTTCTCCATTGCGATGGCATCGTACATGTGTCTCCCACAGAAAATATTTATTCTGAGCAGTTAATAGTTCTGCAGTGGTGGAAAGTCGGCAAATGTTTTCTATATGTCTCCATTTCCATATATTCAACATTATACACACACTCACACACACACACACACACACACACACACACACACACACACACCTGTAGTGCTGTGCTTTGCATGCAGATGTTTTTTTTTTTTTTTGAAGTGGTATTTTTTGCAGTTGACAAGAGCTTTTCACTAACACATAATCTACACTTAACCATTATTCCTTTCTCCTTTTTCTCGACTATTTCAAAATAATAAGAACAATTCCATTGCAGTAATGTAATGCTCTGGTTTGCCATCTTCGCTTCTGACCAGCTTCTGTTCCCGCGGCTCACACGTGTGACTGCGCGATTCTACGTGACTACGTTCATTTTAATTCAGTATTAATTTTTTTATGCAAAATAATTTAACTGAAAAGTAACTCGCATTACTTTTTTTAAAAAGTAACTCAGATATTAATGTGTACATTTATAAAGTAACGCGCTACTTTACTCATTACTCCAGAAAAGTAATATTATTATGTAACGCAGGTTTCTTGTAACGCGTCACCCCCAACACTGTTCAGTTGATTAGACATGATTTGAAAAGGCACACACCTGTATATTTAAGGTCCCACAGCTATCTGTGCATGTCAGAGCACAAACCAAGCCATGAAGTCCAAGGCATTTTCTGTAGACCTTCGAGGATTGTATTGAGGCACAGATCTGGGGAAGGGGACAGAAACATTTCTGCAGCATTGAAGGTCCCAATGAGCACAGTGTCCTCAATCATCTGTAAATGGAAGAAGTTTGGAACCATCAGGACTCTTCCTAGAGCAGAGGTGCATGGCCAAACTAAATGATCGGGGTAAGGGCCTTAGTCAGGGAGGTGACCAAGAACCCAATTGTCACTCTAAAAGTATTTGTCTATGAAAAAGTGGCTTGCCTGGGCCATGAAGCACCATTAGTGGATAACTGACTTGAAAGGACTTATAAATCTATAAATGTAATTTTGAACTCTTATGTTCATCTTACAGGGTTTTTGTATGCTGTCAGATATGTAAAATGAGGAGGAGAAAGCATAATGGTGTAGAGCCCTTTTGCTGGAACCAGTTTCAGCGACTTGCATAAGGTAAGTGGCATCCAGAATCAAACTACTACCACAGCATTTAGCAGCTCTATGCAATACCTTCTGGTAAATGCCTAGTTTGTCAGGGTTCATCCTACAGCAAAATAATGGCAGAGAACATACCTGTAGGCTATTTCAGACATACTTTTAAAGAAAATAACAAGACAGAAAGGTTTGTTGGAGGTTCCTGGGACAGGCTGCAGCTGTGTCAATGGATCTCCAACGTCCTGACAGACAGACAGACCACAAACCATACGAGTGGGCAAACACACCTAATCCAACCTTACCCACAGCACTGTGGTACCCAGGGTTGTGTTCTGAGCCCCCTTCTGTATTTACTGCACTGTGTACAGTGTACATACCGTAATTTCCAGAATATTAAATGCACCCAAATATAAGCCACACCCACTGAATTTTACAAAGATTTTTATTTTGAACATAAATAAGCCGCACCTGTCTATAATGCCTACACTGAAACCAATGAACTTTACACAGGCTTTAACGAAAGTCATTGTTTACTGTCTTCCTCCTTCCTTTCACAACAATTTCTCTCGAGAGGTTATCTTTTGGCATCGTCATGCGTTTAAAAATCACCACCGGTGAAGCTTTTCTCCCAATGCCGTGCAGTGCAGAACACAGAAGAAGTGCGTTTTTTCATGCCCGGGTTGTTTTTAGCGTGACGAATGATACGCATTTCCTGTTGACAGTCCGAGTGAGCGGGAGGTCAAACATAAGAGGAACCTCATCCATATTTATGATGTGGTGCGGCCCGATTCAGTGGGAGCGCATCTGATTTAATATAAATATTTCATTGGTTCACCTAAACCCATTCAGCAATATTATTGGTCTAATGTTATGGGACTCAGTGTTTTGGCTTGAAGCTTGAAAAACCCCGGAAAAATCCATAAATTAGCCGCTTCATAGTTTAAGCCACGGGGTTCAAAGCGTGGGAAAAAAGTAGCGGCTTATAGTCCGGAAAATACGGTACCTCCTTCAGTTTCCACCATCTTATTCTTCTTACAGTCCTCACTCTGTTCCTCTTCTTCTTCACCTCCAAAGCCATCCTACAGACCACCATCTGATGTTGTCTAGCTACACTGTCCCCTGCCAACACCTTACATTCTCCAATCTCCTTCGTGTTGCAACTCGAACCGCCACTCTCCTACACTTTCCCTGCTGTCTTTGTTGCCCTGTCCCATGCTGCATCCATCAAGTTCAAAATTATTGTATTTTTTCCTTAATGTGGTACATTTCATCAGTTTCATAATTTTTTTTCTATGTTCCATTGTATATAATATAATATAGTTTTAAATCATTGCATTCTGTTTTTATTTGCAGAGCCAGTCACTCAAAGGCTGAGCCTGGAACTTCTACAGGTTTCTGAGATTGATAACTTTCTGGACTTTTGTCAACTCTTGTCTCTCACTGGTAAAAGATCTGCATTCTAACCCTGCAATGTCTGTTGTTAAGAAAACTTTGTCCAGTTGAATGCTGATTATGGAGGATATTTAGCAAAGTGACTTAGTCTGACTGGAGCTCCACTGCAGTGTGTGTAAACCATAGGTCAGAATTGAGGAGCTCAATGTTTGCAGTGTGCAATTGAAGAACTAATGTTTTGAAGCATCTGTCACAGAAAATGCATTATTAATGATGCAACATGGAAATTCAGGACAAAAGAAACAAAAAACTGGGCCAGCACTTACCAGCCAATTTCAGTGTATATAGACATTTTACTCATTCAAATTTCATTAGAAATGGATATTAATATGATGAGCATCAATGTAATTTAGAGTGGAAAGTTTGGCAGCACACAATAGATCAAGTGAAACTCTGCACTTCATTAAAAAAATCTTTTATGCAGACACTGTGCTTTGGGTTTATTGAGAAATGACAGTTTTCAGCCACAACCTGTGTAGTTTCGTTCTTTTCCTGTTTTGCATTCACAACATACTGTGGTTTTAATTTACAGGGGTGGTGAAACACAGAGAGTGTGTAGTGCTGGATGCCTCTTCCTGCTTATGCTTAACCTCAGCACCATCTAAAAAAGGGATGAGAGGTCAAAAACCTAAATGTTAAAAGCATATGTGTGTGTTCCTGCCTAAACAAACTATACCATTAATACTTGGTGTTCCTCTGAATACTTTTCAGATCATTATTTAAAAGTGAAACATGTATTGTCCCATCATCTCATTGCCTAGACCAGGCTCTGTCCACACTAGATGAGGTGCTAGAAGGACATTGATCAGAGAAGCTACCAAGATTGAAAAGAAAATTAATGCTGCCAAGTACAACCATACTGTTGAGTTGAACTCATTTACCTTCGAACATGCCAAAGCCAATGCAATGGCTTAGGGATATGAAGGTGAATGTCCTTGAGTGGCCAAGTCAGTGCCCTGACTTAAATCCTGTGTGAATGGACTTGAAGAGAGCAGTTTATTGCCACTCTCCACAGAATTTGAGCAATACTATAATTAACAATAGGTGAATATTCTCCAATCTAGGTGTGCAAAGCTAGAATAGACATAAAAAAAGAATATTAGCTGTAACTTAAGCAAAAGGTGGCTGTATGGAGTATTACAGCAGGGGACTGATGGCTTATATTAATAATTATTATTACTCTATATTGCCTCCATCAAGACAATATATGTGAATTTCCCTGTTTCTAATTTTATTTCCAAACAGCAGAGAAGAGTCTCAGGATTGATTAAGTCTTGCAAATTGTCAGACTAATGATTTGTTGTTCAATACTTTAAAATGTAACCCTTATGGTATTGCTACATCCCTGCAAACTTACCCACTAAATAACCAACCAATAAACTTGTGTACATTTTGGTATAT
The DNA here is from genome assembly GCA_039877035.1 of Silurus lanzhouensis. Lineage (NCBI taxonomy): Eukaryota > Metazoa > Chordata > Actinopteri > Siluriformes > Siluridae > Silurus > Silurus lanzhouensis. The sequence goes on along the minus strand of JBCEWE010000069.1, from coordinate 15,195 downwards.
AGACATGGCAGTAAGAAATCAGTTAAAACAAGCAACAACCTGAATGTTTAAAAAGCTCTTTAGCTTTGGAGGTATGAACCTTGGACACTGAAACCCCAAGAGATGTATCTTTTTGCAACAGAGCCTTTGTTTAACATGATGGGGGCTATTTCCTGTGAAGAGTTACTGGTTATTTAAACCACCAGGCATATAAGTGTTTAGTGTGTTGGTGCTGTTTTCATGTGTATGCTTAAAAATCAATTCTGTGGTTGAATGCATTAGATACATTTTCCATTACTCAGCATCTTGCCTTTTAGGCATCTAAACATGTTCACAATATGTAACCACAGCTCTGCTACTCAGTTTGTTGCAGGGCCTGTTAAAAGGATAGAGTGGAAAAAAACTGGCCGTGGTTCTTTAAACCACAACAGCATTGTGTCTGAATACAAGTGTAGCTTAGACCCAGCAGCAAGAGAAGACCATATCTAAAAATAGAATTAAGTATTGAGTATAAATAAGTTATTCAGTTCAAGTCAGTATTATATGTGTAGTACTTTTAGGGATACGTTAAAAAAATGCACTCTATGGCATCCCATCTCCGACCCTCCCTTCCTTTTCACTAAATATTGGTGCATGTGTGCTGCCAAGAGGTCCAACTTGTTCCCAAAAATTGGAAAATGTAAAGCAATTAAAAATTATTACTAGTAGGATGTAAGAGATTTACTAATAGAAACCGGCTACGCCACCCCGGGGGCTCAGCTACCAGGGATCACCTTTTGTAAAAAAATATGTAAGGCACCCAGGTTCGACTACAGCTGAGTCAGTACATGAGACAAAAGTCAGATAACATTTTATAAAGAACTATTAAAATAAAATAAAAAAACACATATACCAACACGCAAGAATACTCGAACTCCAGGGCTGGGGACCTTACTCTATTGATCTCCTATCCACAGCAAAGACACGTGCACTCATACGACACAACACCCCCACCTGTTGGACACTGCACACCGAAGGAAACCACCACCAAGCAGAGAGGAACTTGTCCCTCACACTAGAACTGGTCTCCCAGACACCTGGAGAAGAAGCAAAACACAGTATGGTCCAGCCAAATTTCCTGCTCTCTCTCTCTCTCTCTCTCTCTCTCTCTCTCTCTCTCTCTCTCTCTCTCTCTCTCTCTCTCACACACACACACACACTAAAAATCACACACAAAAAAAAAAAAAAAAAAAAACTCTCAATGACAGCCACAAAAGAACAAAAAAAAAAACAACCAAAATAATAAAAACAATCAGTTCCATTCAATACACCTCAAAAAGAAATACAGGACCTCTAAGCACTCTGATGACTTTTGATTAATCATCCCAACATCAGAGTGTTGAACACTGAAACAGACACACTAATATATAAAATGCATGTAGTCTGTGAACACGCCAGCATTCAGTTCCATAGCTAATCCGGTAATCTGCCACAGCACGGTATGGCCAGGACATGTGTCCCACGCTGGTGATTGCCACGTAAAAAAAAAAGAGAATGCCGTTACAACAATGCAACTCCGTCAGCACTTCAGCAACCCACAAACAACCCACTACAACAGCTCTCAGTTCCTCACTTCCTAATTATGGGGAAATAAGCACAAAATTACTATTTTTAGCCTAAAATAGATAATACTCAACAGTTAACCGAAAGTCACGGTGCGCAGAGAAACTCTAAACAAGGAAGTGGGATGGTTTTAACCTAATAATGGCTGGATTCCTTAGTCCACACTACAAAAAGAAACCAAAACACCCTTAAAACCCAATCCACACAAATCAGGCTACAAATCAGGAATGACTGATGAGTCCATACCACACAAACCTCTCCCTGCTGCGGCAGTTATCTGGTGACGTCACCATTAATCAGGGAAAACGCACTTCCACAAGACTCTTACGGCTTCCTTTATAGACCCACTAATTCAGTAAAGTGAAACACGGCCATTATTCCAATTGCTCTGCCCAACAATGTGACTGCCACCACTACCACACATGACGTGAAGCTGGAAGTTGAAGGGTGATGATAAATGTCATCAGTGCCTATGCTTTACAAGTGGTTGGTAAGATGGAGGAGAAGGAAAGATTCTGGACTGAGTTAAATGAAGTGGTAGAAGGTGAACCTAGGAATGAAAGATTGGTGATTGGGGCAGACTTTAATGGGCATGTAGGTGAAGGGAACAGAGGTGATAAGGAGGTGAGGAAGTCAGGTGTGTCAGAGAAGTATGTGAGGTTGGTGCAGGACATGTATGAGGACAGTGTGACAGCAGTGAAGTGTGCAGTAGGAACGACAGATTGGTTTAAGATGGAGGTTGGACTGCATCAAGGATCGGCTCTGTGCCCTTTATTGTTTGCAGTGGTGATGGACAGGTTGACGGATGAGGTCAGACATGAGTCTCCCTAGACTATGATGTTTGTGGATTTGTGATTTGTGGTATGAGTAAGGAGCAGGTGGAGAAGAGTCTGGAGAGGTGGAGGTACACGCTGGAGAGAAGGGGAATGAAAGTCAGTAGGAGTAAGACAGAGTAGATGTGTGTGAATGAGAGGGAGGGCAGTGGAGTGGTGCGGTTGCAGGGAGATGATATGAGAAGGTGGAGTTCAGGTACTTGGGGTCAACAGTGCAGAGTAATGGAGAGTGTGTTAGAGAAGTGAAGAAAAGTGTGCAGGCAGGGTGGAGTGGGTGGAGAAGAGTGATAGCAGGAGTGATTTGTGATAGAAGAGTATCTGTGAGAGTGAAAGGGAAAGTTTATAGGACTGTGGTGAGACCTGAGATGTTGTATGGTTTAGAGACAGTGGCATTGATTAAAAGACAGGAGTGGAGCTGGAGGTAGCAGAGCTGAAGATGTTGAGATGTTTATTGGGAGTGACGACGATGGACAGAATTAGAAATTGGTTTAATAGAGGGCAATGCATGTGGGACGTTTTAGATACTTGAACATTTTGTTGCTGAAATAAAAATCAGCACCTACACCAATGGTTTGAGATCTTTTCTTCACGGGAGGGGAGGGTTTTCAGTATATTGGGATGTTATTCACAAGTGACAAAACTTTATATTATCATATAGCATCATATCAGCAATGTTAAGGAATGTAGTTATTGGACAAAATATTCTGTTAATCAGCAATCTTTATCCCAGTGGTGGGCGTCATCCAGTAGATGCACAGTGCACAGTGGGGGGCGGCCAGGCCCAGCAAAGTCTTCTCTACTGGCCTAAACACTATCAGAAGCACAAACCTACATTTACAATCTTAATACTAATATTTGTTACATAAAATTTTATTACTTTATTCCCAACAGTTTATTCTCTTTATTTCGTAGTGTTTCTCTCTGCTGCACTGCTTCCAGTACGTGTATGTGGAGGTTAAATTTTTTGTCCAATCAGATTTCAGCCTCTATGTGCTGCCATGTCAATCTAATCTGCCCAGAGCCTTCAAAGTTTGTACTGCTGGCCTTTTTAACATAAAGAATACAGTGGAACCTCGGAGCTCGCGGCCTCAGCGCTCGCGACCTCGCATGCTTGTGACTTTCATTCCAACCGGCGACTCTCATTCAGATCGGCTCGCGAGCTGCTTAAAGTGCTAGTTTTAACATTTCTAATCAAGGTGTATCTCATTGAAATCGTCTAATAATTACGTTTTATGGAGTGAAATAGTGTTATTTACTCATTTAAATCGATTTTGTAGTGTTCTTTGGGTTTTTACTGGGTTGAAAGGGGCGTATCAAAAGGTCGCGAAAATTCGAAACTCGCGACCGGTCTTGGTCCCTAACCCTCGCGAGCTCCGAGGTTCCACTGTATTACCAATGGTTCTGTTTCTTTAACCAATCAGATTTCATATTTGCCTCACAGGGCAGCTAACTGGCCCAGAATAGCGTCAACATTTTTCCGTCCTCTAATTGGTTGGTCAGAGGGAAACTGTTACAGCCAAGTTCGACTGAAAGAAAAGCTAGACATGGTGGGGAGTCGGCTAACCCAGAAACTAGCTAGCTTGTCTCAGCCTGGGAAAGGGTTTGTTCACCACTTCCAGGCGAGTGAATACGAGCAGTACCACTTTCTGACATCCTCTGAGGAGCGCTGCAAGTCTGCATTTGTGGTGAGTTGGTTGTATTTAATTTAGATTTTTTATGTTTTTGTCATGTTATTAGACAAATATTGGTTCTGAACTGCTCCAGATAATGTAGGTGCACAGTTGTAGTTGTAGTGTAGAGGTTCGGAGTCTTAACTGGGTTTCTTGCTTTCGTAAAATGGTTTTCACCCTCCATATGTGAAACTCTACATCTCCGGCAAAGGTGCAACACGGACCCTGGATGCGGCAGCGGCGGAAGAGACAAGCAAAGCCCCGGTCGAGGACGTCTCCCCCGCCACCACTACAGGCCTTCGAGATCTCGACCGAGAACCGCTTCGCCCCTCTCCGCGAGACGGAACGCGACACTGTGATTCTCGGAGATTCCATCGTCCGGCATGTCCGCCGCTACCGGAGCTAAAGGTAAGGTGCACACTCGCTGTTTTCCTGGTGCTCTTGTTCTTGATGTCGCTGCGCAGGTACCCGCGATCCTGAAGGAGAACTTCGGAGCGGTTGTTCTTCATGCCGGAACGAACGACACCAGGCTGAGGCAAACGGAGATATTAAAGAGGGACTTCAGGATCCTGGTGGAGACGGTACGCAGCACATCACCCACAACGAGGATCATAGTGTCAGGACCTCTTCCCACTTACCAGCGAGGGGCTGAGAAGTTTAGTAGACTTTTAGCTCTAAATGAATGGTTACAGTCATGGTGTCGAGAACATAAACTTCTCTTTGTTAATAACTGGAACTGTTTCTGGGAGCGTCCTAGGTTCTTCCGCCCTGATGGCCTGCACCCCAGCAGAGTTGGAGCAGCAGTGCTATCAGATAACATCTCTAGGATACTTCACACCATCTGACTGGTAAGACATCAGGAAATTTACGACAATGAGAACACGCATACAACAGACCAAATAGTTACAAGTTCACACACAGCCCAGTTTATAGAAACCGTATCTATTCCTCGTGTAGCAAAACCAAGAATTAAATACACAAGATCCAGAAATAATCTCATTGAAGTTAAAACTGAAAAATGCCAGATAAACAAACACCAAAAAGTTTTAAAGTTTGGTCTTTTAAACATTAGATCACTTGCACCCAAAGCACTGATTATAAATGAGATGATCACAGAGAATAATCTCGATGCACTCTGTCTTACTGAGACCTGGATTAAAGCAGGTGATTATATGGGTCTAAACGAGTCGACACCGTCAGGATATGTTTATAAGCATGAGCCGCGTCAGACTGGTCGTGGGGGGGTGTAGGAACCATTATACTGCCTCTCTTAATGTTAGTCAGATATTAGGATTCAGCTTTAAATCATTTGAAGTGCTCGTTCTTAAAGTCGTACTTTCAGACATACATAGAAAACTCGCTCTGGTCACCGTGTACAGACCCCCAGGGCCCTATGCTGATTTTCTTCAAGAGTTTGCTTGTTTTCTATCAGACCTCTTGATCAATTTTGATAAAGTGCTGCTTGTAGGAGATTTTAATATTCATGTAGATGATGTAAACGATGCTCTAGGATTATCATTTGTTGACTTATTAAACTCTTTTGGGGTTAAACAAAACGTCACCGGACCAACTCATCGCTTTAACCACACATTAGACTTAATAATATCCCACGGAGCAGACGTCACTATATAGATATTTTACCTCAGAGTGATGACATCACAGACCATTACCTCATACTGTACACACTACCGGTAGAGCAGATTAGCCGTGTTGCACCACGTTATCGACTTGGTAGGACTATTGTTCCAACCACTAAGGACAGATTCATAAATAACCTGCCTGATTTATCTCAATTTCTCACTAAACCCATAACTACTAATAATCTTGATGAAATCACTAACAACATAGACCTTATCCTCACTAGCACATTAGACACCGTTGCCCCCATCCGGTTAAAAAGGTTAGAGAACAAGCACCTGCACCTTGGTTTAATAGTCATACGCATGAACTCAAGAGAACAGCCCGTAATCTGGAGAGAAAATGGAGGAAAACTAAATTGGAGGTATTTAGAATCGCGTATAAAGACAGTATGCTCAGCTACAGACAGGCGCTAAAAGCTGCTAGAGCTGAACACCTGAGCAAACTTATAGAAAACAACAAAAACAATCCCAGGTTCCTTTTCAGTACTGTAGCTAAACTAACTACAAATAAGGGCTCTGAAAATTGTGTTCCATCACAGTTTAGTAGTGAGGACTTTATGATTTTCTTCACTGAAAAAATAGATAACATTAGAAAAACAATTGTGGCAGTTCAACCTCTGACACCATCTCCTGAGACAGTGTTACCTTCAACTCCACAACTCCACTGTTTTACATGTATAGGACAGGAAGAGCTGTATAATGTTATTGCCAAAGCTAAATCGACAACATGTCAGTTAGATCCAATTCCTACTAAATTACTGAAGGAAGTGTTATATACAACTGGTGAACCTCTTCTGAATATTATTAACTCCTCACTATCTTTAGGTCACGTCCCTAAATCCCTCAAGTTAGCAGTTATTAAGCCCCTCATTAAAAAACCTAATCTGGATCCAAACACGTTATCAAATTACAGACCAATTTCAAATCTCCCATTTATGTCTAAGATTTTAGAAAAGATTGTCGCTGCCCAGTTATGTTCCTACCTGCAAGAGAACAATATCTTTGAAGAATTTCAGTCAGGTTTTAGGCCCCATCATAGCACAGAAACTGCTCTAGTTAAAATAACTAATGACCTGTTTTTAGCTTCAGACCAAGGCTTCATTTCGCTGTTGGTTTTACTAGATCTTAGTGCTGCATTCGACACTATAGACCATGATCTCCTCCTAGATCGCTTACAAAATTACATCGGCATTCAGGGACAGGCATTAAGCTGGTTTAAATCCTACCTGTCCGATCGTTACCATTTCGTAGATTTAAATGGAGAGCTATCCAGGCTAATGCAAGTAAATTATGGCGTGCCGCAAGGTTCAGTTCTAGGACCCCTGCTGTTCACAATATACATGCTTCCGTTAGGAAATATTATTAGAAGGCATGGAATTAGCTTCCATTGTTATGCTGATGATACTCAGCTATATATTTCATCTAAACCAGGCGATACAGCTCAATTAACCCGGATAACTGAGTGTGTTAAGGAAATAAGAGATTGGATGACCCATAACTTTCTACTTTTAAATTCCGATAAGACTGAGATTTTGCTCATCGGACCAAAAACTAGTATACAGACGCTCCAGCATCTCAACCTGCATTTAGACGGATGCTCTGTAACCACTAGTTCAACGGTAAAAAGACCTGGGTGTTATTTAGACAGCGACTTGTCTTTCAAAAAATCATATCAATCAAGTTACTAAAACAGCCTTCTTTCACCTTAGAAATATTTCTAAGCTAAGAAATATGTTGTCCATATCCGATGCAGAGAAGCTCGTCCATGCGTTCATGACCTCCAGAATAGACTACTGTAATGCGTTACTAGGTGGATGTCCTGCATCATTAATAAACAAGCTTCAGTTAGTCCAGAATGCAGCAGCCAGAGTTCTTACAAGGTCAAGAAAATATGATCACATAACCCCGATCTTATCGTCCCTACATTGGCTTCCTGTTAAGTTTCGAATAGACTACAAACTATTACTTCTCACTTATAAGCACTAAATGGTTTGGCTCCCATGTATCTATCCAGTCTTTTACTCGCTACAATCCGCCACGCTCCCTGAGATCTCAAAACTCTGGCTTCTAGTAGTTCCTAGAATAGCAAAGTCCACTAAAGGTGGAGATCATTTCACATTTAGCTCCTAAACTCTGGAATAGTCTTCCTGACGGTGTTTCGGGGCTCAGACACACTCACCCAGTTTAAGTGTAGATTAAAAACATATCTTTTTAGCAAAGCCTACACATAACAACACAACATCATAACCTTGTGCTCCAGAACATCTGATCACATGCACGTTATCAACTTGTGCTGTTAATATCATGAACAGCAGTACGCTAATTCCTCTCCACTGCTTCTCTTTCTCTCCCCATCCCGAGACACCCCTGAGGTTTGGCCAGCTCCAGTCACCTCCCACCTCGTGATGATTACGGACCTTTGAAGAAGTAGATGCCGAACTCACAAACATCCCGAACCATCTAGAGACGTACCAGTGCCATTTGGATCCCGCTACATGTGTGGAGTTTGACATGGACCTCCTGGAGTGTTAAAGGCTCTGGCATGGAGAAGCTGATGCTGGATTCTGTGGTGATCAACAAATGCTGAGCTCATAAAACTAGGAGCTACTATCCATATAGACTGTATAAGACTGCAGAAAGAACATCACTTATAATCTTATACTCCAGTAATCATGTTAGTTCTCAAACTCTTGATGTCACCCCAAAATGAGGATGGGTTTCCCTTTTGAGTCTGTTCCTCTCAAGGTTTCTTCCTCATAACATCTAAGGGAGTTTTTCCTTGCCACAGTCGCCACAGCTTGCTCATCAGGGACAAATTCACACCATTCACCTTCACTGTTGATTTGTGTAAAGCTGCTTTGAGACAATGTCTGTTGTGAAAAGCGCTATACAAATAAACCTGACTTGACTTGACTTGTAGTCTATGTTGTTTAGTGTAGCACCAGGGTTCCGGAGGAACGTTGTCTCGTTTTTACTGTGTACAACTGTGTATAGTAGAAATGACAATAAAAGCTCTTGACTTGACTTGACACTTGCATTGTTGTTAATTTAAAAATGACAATAATAAAATATATAGATGATTGGATATAGATGAATATCAATTATTATTAATAATAACATAATTAAAGGTAAATTTAAGCAAATTAGTTATTTCAGAAGTGTGTATCAAACTGGTAGCCCTTCACATTAATCGGTACACAAGAAGTAGCTCTCAATTTCAAAAAGGTTGACCTCGTGTCTAGTCTGATGACCAGGTTTTAATTTCCATCATGAGGAAAGCTGGGTGTGTGGGCATGGCTTACTGGGGAGTGATTGCAGGGAGTGACAATATGGGAAGAAGGTGAGCTGGTGGAGTAGTGTGATGCTTTTGGAGATGTTCTAAAAGGGAAACCTCAGGATGTGGATGTTACACTGATGGTATGTACCATCTGCCTAAACACTGTTCCAGCCTTAAGATAAAGCTCTCTGTACATCCACACTGCAACACTCTGTTCAGGAACGTTCTGAGGAACATCATACAGCCAGGGATAGAGGAGGAGATGATGTGAAGTCATTGCTACTGGCTGCAGTGACTCTAAAGTACAAGGCGTAACCACAGTGTTGATCACACACATGCTTTACGTTACACACGTTACTGTGTACTACGATAAATTACATTAAATATTATAATTATACATTATGCATATTTGCAAGCGTTCGACTTGACGCTAACGTTCACATGCTACTCACTAGCATTAGCTTGCTAAAAGGTTCATGTTATTAGATATAAAAAATTCTGTTAAATGATTTTTGAATCATGAAGATAAAAATGTAAAGGTAGAAACTCAACAAATGAGATTGTATGAACCTGTTTCAGATAGATGACGTGTATGAGGACGTTTCCAACTGTAACTAGAACCTGGTTGTTGCTATTAATAGATAAGATTGTGGTTGTCATGGTAACGTCTGCTATGTATTCTATGATCTAACAATATAATTATAATTGAAAACGTAATAAAAATACAAGTAGAAGTGGAGTAGAGATACAGTATTACAATCCAACCTCTTCTTCTTACTTCTTTCAGTTGCTCCCATTAGGAGTTGCCACAGTGGATCATCCATCTTCAATCCAACGGCAATCTCCACGTCTGCACCGTTGGTTCCTCCAAGCGCTCTGCTCCGTTCCAGAGTTCCTCAGGACGTCGTACCACCGCCTGCCCGTGAAAGAATGCGTACCGCTGCCGAAGCGAGACATAAATAGGACATCGTCTCAAAATCCTCCGGATGTCCTGTCTTGCTTTCAAGTTCCCCACAAGGTGACGGCTTGCCCCGGGATCTCGAGGCGACGTCTCGCCCCAGAGCTCCTCAGAAGGCGACGTCTTGCCCCAGAGCTCCTCAGAATGTGACGTCTCGTCCCTGAGCTCCCCAGGTTCCTCTCAGGGCGGCTTTCCCCATAAGTTCCTCTCAGGGCGATGTCTCACCCCCAAGTTTCTCTCAGGGCGACGGCTCGCCTCCAAGACCCTCTCCAGGCAACGTCACGTCTCCGGTTTCCTCTCCAGGCGACTTCACACCTCCGATTTCATCTCCAGGCGCTCGGCCCCCGATTTCTGCCATGAACGTCGCTCGACCTCTGATCTCTGCTGAAGACGTCGTTCAGCGAGGGCATCTCTCTGCTTCAGATCTCGGCCCAGGGGGTTGTCCAGCTCGTAAGCTCCGCCGAGGACGTCGCTCAGCCTCCGGTTTTCGCCAAGGACGTCGCTCTGTTAAAGTTCCTCGCAGAGAGTGTCACTCCACCCCAGGCCTCCACAGAGGATGTCGCTCTGTTCCAGTTCCTCGCAGAGGGCGTCACTCCAGGCCTCTGCAGGGACATCGCTCCGCCTCGGGTCCTTCCCGACCTTCCCCGGTTTCTTGGCGGTGCGTTCCAGGCCTCATCCTTCGACCCTGGACAGTTGGCTGGGCCTTTTTTTGAGTGCCCTGCCCCCCTGGTGTGGTGGTTTTGGGGCGTCAGGTGCCGCCCCTGGAGGAAGGGGATAATGTCAGGGATCCACCTGCCACACCCCCTTGTAGCTTTCACGCTGCTTCGTCTGCTGCTCTCGCATTAACGAGAGACAGGTGTATATGTATAAACATATATATGTGTATATGTGTGTGTGTGTGGGTATGGAAAGTATTTAGACCCCCTTAAAGTTTTTACTCTTTGTTATTTTGCAGCCGTTTGCTAAAATCATTTAAGTCGATTTTTCTTTCTCATGAATGTACACACGGCTCCCCATACTGACAGAAAAACACAGAATTGTTGACATTTTTGCAGATTTATTAAAAAAGAAAAACTGAAATATCACATGGTTCTAAGTATTCAGACCCTTTGCTGTGACACTCATGTTTAACTCCGGTGCTCTCCATTTCTTCTGATCATCCTTGAGATGGTTTTACACCTTCATTTGAGTTTAGCTGTGTTTGATTATACTGATTGGACTTGATTAGGAAAGCCACACACCTGTCTATATAAGACCTTACAGATCACAATGCATGTCAGAGCAAATGAGAATCATGAGGTCAAAGGAACTGCCTGAAGAGCTCAGAGACAGAATTGTGGCAAGGCACAGATCTGGCCAAGGTTACAAATACATTTCTGCTGCACTTAAGGTTCCTAAAAGCACAGTGGCCTTCATAATCCTTAAATGGAAGACGTTTGGGACGACCCGAACCCTTTCTGAAGCTGGCGATCCGGCCAAACTGAGCTATCGGGAGAGAAGAGCCTTGGTGAGAGAGGTAAAGAAAAACCCAAAGATCACTGTGGCTGAGCTCCAGAGATGCAGTCAGAAGATGGGAGAAAGTTGTAGAAAGTCAACCATCACTGCAGCCCTCCACCAGTCGGGGCTTTATGGCAGAGTGGCCCGACCGAAGCCTCTCCTCAGTGCAAGACACATAAAAGCCTGCATGGAGTTTGCTAAAAAACACCTGAATGACTCCAAGATGGTGAGAAATAAGATTCACTGATGAGAAACTTTTTGGCCTTAATTCTAAGCGGTATGTGTGGAGAAAACCAGTCACTGCTCATCACCTGTCCAATACAGTCCCAACAGTGAAGCATGGTGGTGGCAGCATCATGCTGTGGGGGTGTTTTGCAGCTGCAGGGACGGGACGACTGATTGCAATCGAGGGAAAGATGAATGCAGCCAAGTACAGGGATATCCTGGACGAAAACCTTCTCCAGAGTGCTCTGGACCTCAGACTGGGCTGAAGGTTTACCTTCCAACAAGACCCTAAGCACACAGCTAAAATAATGAAGGAGTGGCTTCACAACAACTCTGTGCCAGAGCCCTGACTTAAACCCAATTGAGCATCTCTGGAGAGACCTAAAAATGGCTGTCCACCAACGTTTACCATCCAACCTGACAGAACTGGAGAGGATCTGCAAGGAGGAATGGCAGAGGATCCCCAAATCCAGGAGTGAAAAACTTCTACTAGTAGGCTGCTTCTACTAAATACTATACTTAAAAACATGTGATATTTCAGTTTTATTTCATTTTCTTTTTTATAAATCTGCAAAAATGCCAACAATTCTGTGTTTTTCTGTCAGTATGGGGAGCCGTGTGTACATTCATGAGGAAGAAAAATTTACTTCAATGATTTTAGGAAATGGGTCAATATAACAAAGAGTGAAAAATTGAAGGGGGACTGAATACTTTGCGTACCCACTGTATAAGTGTATATATATGTGTGTTTTTATATATATATATATATATACATATATATTATTATTTTTTTATGTATTTCAAACAAGTATCCAACAAATAAATGATCATAAAACAGATATTAAGAAAGAACAGAGAGAAGAGAGAAACAACGCGTTTTTGAATGTCCCCAAAATAATTCCGTCCCCGTTTTCCGCTCACTTCCGGTAGCCGGCTCGGGTTACACTTCATTTCCCATGATGCCCCGCGGCAGCTGTCATGGCTGCGCACTGATGGCACTTTGTGGCACATGTTGAAGAAGCACAACACAACCAGGAAGCTGTGGATGAAACCGGTGCTGAGACACAGCAGAGAAGTTATTCGGCTCGGATTCGGTTCGGTTCAGGTTCGGGTTTCAGGAGCGAGGTGTTTGTTCCTGGAGGCGGAAGATAAATGGAGCGGAGTGTGGAGATCGAGGCTGCGGTGCTGAGAGGATTCCTGACCGAGAGAGAGAGATCCGAGTGGGGACAGAGCTTCTTCAACACCGCAGGTAAAAGAACGGAGAGAAAGAAGGATGGAGGGAAAACCGCAGGGAGGAGGAGGAGGAGGAGGAGGAGTGGGAATGTCGGGACTGTGTGGAGCTATAATTATTATTATTATTATTATTATTATTATTATTATTGATACATGTGGGTATGGTTTCTGCTAATGTTCCACCCGAACTGTGTGTGTGTGTGTGTGTGTGTGTGTGTGTGTCGGGGTTTTGTGCGCGTGTGTGCGCGTGCGCAAGCCTGTGTGTGTAGTACCCTTGGCCAGAACATTGAGCATGCAGTGTGCAGAAGATGGAGATGCTGGAAGCGAGACTCGATCACATTATTTCAGGTTTTTCCTTCAGTTTGGAAGCAGGACCTGGTCATCTCCTAGAAGCGTTTTTTCAAGGATGAGTATGGGGACGGATGGTGATGATGGAGAGAATGAAATGAAGGAGTCTTGTGATCGGAGTTACGTGAGCCGTTAGTCGGTTTGCTTTGAGCATCTGTAGGATTTAAGGATGAAGCGAGACGGCACGTCCGAGAAGAGAAAGTGTGTCAAGTGTCTGTGAGAGAGGGAGTGGGAGAGAGAGAGAGAGAGAGAGAGAGAGAGAGAGAGAGAGGAGAGAGGGGATGGTGGATGTATTCAGAAACTCAACACCCCTTTGCCCTGTAGAGACGGACTGATTCGCGATTAGACACACAGCGATGATCGGTTTTTACTCAGCGATGTGTGTTACTGCGGAGGAGGAAGGATTTCAGCACTGCTTTTCCCAGTGTCCACCTTCAACATGCCTCACCAGGAAGATGGAATTTACAGGTGATGTTCACACTCTGGAGAGAGAACATCTTTACAGATCTAAACACACTCTTCTGTTCCGTAACTCTGGAGATCGAGACTGTAATTCTGTAATCAAGACTTAAATTGTGATGAATGAGACCAAATTTCCAAAGATAGAGACCGAAATTCCAGAGAAAGAGACTGTAGAGACCGTCATTCCGGAGATGGAGATTGTTAATCTGGTGATAGAAAGTGTAGAGACTGTAATTCTGTACCTAAAGACTCAAATTCTGATGAATGATACTTTAATTAAAGAAATCCGGGGTATAATTATAGAAAGGATGGTTGGATTTTTATAAATTGGTGAAGATGTTATATTAGGGTGGATTCTGATTGGACGGTTATGTTGGGATATTAGCATGGATTCTGATTGGGCGGTGATGATGAGGATATAAGGGTGGATTCTGATTGGGCGGTGATGTTTGGATATTAGGGTGGATTCTGATTGGGCGGTGATGTTTGGATATTAGGGTGGATTCTGATTGGACGGTGATGATGAGGATATTAGGGTGGATTCTGATTGGGCGGTGATGATGAGGATATTAGGGTGGATTCTGATTGGGCGGTGATGTTGGATATTAGGGTGGATTCTGATTGGGCGGTGATGTTTGGATATTAGGGTGGATTCTGATTGGACGGTGATGATGAGGATATTAGGGTGGATTCTGATTGGGCGGTGATGATGTTTGGATATTAGGGTGGATTCTGATTGGACTGTGATGATGAGGATATTAGGGTGGATTCTGATTGGGCGGTGATGTTTGGATATTAGGGTGGATTCTGATTGGACGGTGATGATGTTTGGATATTAGGGTGGATTCTGATTGGACGGTGATGATGTTTGGATATTAGGGTGGATTCTGATTGGGCGGTGATGTTTGGATATTAGGGTGGATTCTGATTGGACGGTGATGATGTTTGGATATTAGGGTGGATTCTGATTGGACGGTGATGATGAGGATATTAGGGTGGATTCTGATTGGGCGGTGATGATTGGATATTAGGGTGGATTCTGATTGGGCGGTGATGATGAGGATATTAGGGTGGATTCTGATTGGGCGGTGATGATGTTTGGATATTAGGGTGGATTCTGATTGGGCGGTGATGATGAGGATATTAGGGTGGATTCTGATTAGGCGGTGATGTTTGGATATTAGGGTGGATTCTGATTGGGCGGTGATGTTTGGATATTAGGGTGGATTCTGATTGGACGGTGATGATGAGGATATTAGGGTGGATTCTGATTGGGCGGTGATGATGTTTGGATATTAGGGTGGATTCTGATTGGACTGTGATGATGAGGATATTAGGGTGGATTCTGATTGGGCGGTGATGATGAGGATATAAGGGTGGATTCTGATTGGACGGTGGTGATGTTGGGATATTAGGGTGGATTCTGATTGGCGGTGATGATGAGGATATTAGGTGGATTCTGATTGGCGGT
>JBCEWE010000002.1:50778-130317 GCA_039877035.1 Silurus lanzhouensis | reverse complement strand
CAGATCTACGTTGTGCTGTCATATGTTGTGTGTTGAGGTTGTGTAAAATAGCTGTTACCTGATGTGAGGTGTACAGTATCAAAGGATGTGACAGCACCGTTTTCTCAGCATCCCGGACCATCAGAGCCGCAGCAGCCACTGCACGCAAGCACGAGGGCAACCCTTGTGCTATGTTGTCTAAAGATTTGGAAAGATACGCAACAGGGCGATATCTGTCACCGTGTTCCTGGGCTAGGATCCCCGCAGCCGTACCACCACGTTCGTGCACATATAGGTGAAAAGGCTTAGCATAATTCGGAAGACCTAGAGCTGGAGCAGACTGTATAGCATTCTTGAGGGCAGCAAAACTGTCAGTCATTTCATGAGTCCACAGAATGAGATGTGATGGGGGAGCTTTGTCAATAGCACTACGCAAACTTTATCATGCTGTGCGCAGTCAGGGATCTGGCAGTAGTTCACAGTCCCAAGAAGCTCTGCATCTGTTTCACAGTCTGAGGTCTTGAAAACCTAGTCACAAGCTGCACTCGGTCCTGCGATATCTTACGTTGGCCTTCTGAGATCACATGGCCCAGATATGAGACCTTTCTCTTCACCCACTGTAGTTTCTGGTGTGAAGCTTTAAATCCAGCCTGAGCGAGGACATTGCAGACAATCACTGATGCCTTGTGGCAGTCCTGCTCAGTCAGTCCTGTGACAAGGATGTCATCTGCGTATTGAAGAATGCAGGTTGTTTCTGGAAGGTGTATATCAGCCAGCACAGGAAAATACGGCTGGCGAGTCAACAAAACCCTGAGGAAGACGGGTCCAGGTGAATTGACGTCCCCTATAGGTAAATGCGAAAAGCGGCTGCGTCTCTGAGGCCAAAGGGACACTGAAAAAAGCAGAACAAAGATCAATCACAGTAAAAAATCTGTGAGTCGCTGGTATAGAGTTAACAATGGTAGCTACATCGGGCACCAAAGGAGCTAACGGAATAACTAATTTATTAATCTCACGTAAATCTTGTGTTAACCTCCAGCATTTCTTATCTTCAAGACTGGATTAATCGGTGTGTTATAAGGTGAATGTGTCTCGATCAAACACCTTGTGACAATAAATTGTCAATAACTGGAGCAATGCCAACATTCTTCTCTTTTGACAATGGATATTGTTTAACAAAAATCGGATGTGTTTTCATGAGTGCATGATACGGTTTTACCTGGATTAAACCTGCCTCATCTTTGTGAGAGGCCCATAATTTAGGGTTAACTTCACCTAAATTTGGTTCATCAGGCAGGACCTCTGTACTACCTTGGAAATCTTCCGGATGTGGCTGTGGCTCGGTTGAGAGCATGAGGACAGAAGGAAAAGACAGTGAGACATTGCTTTCAAAAAACAGAATCTCCATTCCCATTTTATGCATCATATCTCTTCCTAAAAGGTTTAAAGGCGAGTTTGGAATTATTGTAAAGCTATGATAAAAATTAGTACCAGTCGGTGTCACTACAGGCAAAAGGTGAGTTACAGGACATGAAATTGGAACCCCATCTATTCCCACGGAGCGGATACTTTTTCCTGAAATGGGACCAGAATATTCACCCCCAGCAATTGAAAACAGGTAGCGCCAGTATCAACAAGAAAACAATAGTCTTTATTGTCTATGCGCAACGTGACATTAGGCAAGGTCGAAGGGTGATTACTGTAGGATAAAGTTATCATCGAAAAATCATGGGGTTCATCGCTCCGTAGGCTGCCCTATGCAGAAGTCCACTGGGTAGGATATTGCTGCTGTGTGGGCCTCTGCACGACTGCATGCTGGTCTGTATTCTCTACTCGCTGAGTGGGTACGCCCCTTCTCTCATCTTCCATTCTCTGTCTACAAGTTTTAACCCAATGACCAGACTTCCCACAATAATTGCACCTCCCCTTTTTCCTAAAACCTCCTCCTTGAGTTTTGTACTGTGGCTGGGATGCACCACTTCCTGTTGCAGCAAAGAACATAGTGGGTTCAGACTTAACTAAACCAGAAGCAGACTGAAAACCACCAGCGGCATCTAAATCTCTAATTCGAGCACAGAACTGATCTACGACTTCTCGAGCAATCTGTCTGTCGTGATGCGAATCAGTTGAGCCTGAGAAGCTTTCATGTTATTCAAAACAAGTATTTATAAACAACACATTGTGCGTATCATCAGTTGGCAGTTTAGAATCATTCTCCCATGCAGCTTTAAAACGCACAACAAAGGCAGACGGCGTTTCCTTAAAACCTTGCTTAGTGTTAGCTGCATGTGAAATGTCACGCTTGGATGCTATTCTGTTATCCAGAAAATCCTTTAGCTCGTTATACATTTGCATTACATTGGCGTCGTTTTCCCCCAAAAAATCTGGTGACGGTTCGCGGCCGTGCCCTCGCCTGTAATGGCATCATTAACTCGCGCGAGGGTCGGACATTTTTCAATGATCAACTCCTCTGTAACATCGTCTCCCAAAGTACGCAAAAGAATAGTTCTAAAATCAGGGCCCGTTAACTGTGCGTACCGAGTGTGGCTCTTCAAGATCTATACATATTTTGTGGGGTTAGTTGGAATAGGAAGACTCCTACATATAGCATCAACATCACTAGCTTTCGCTGGTTTAACATGAATTTCATTTCGCTCTCGTACAAATGCAAAAGCGGGCTGTAAAGATGTAGCAACAGGCAGCGCAGGATAAAGACCAGGGCTAGTAGACGGTGTCGAATTGTATGGCGGAGGCGATTGTTTCTTATTCAAAGAGCATTTAGAAGCATTGACTCTTTCTGGACCTTTGTCCCAGTACTTCTTCATATTTACCCATTTATCATAGGACTCACGCATATAAGTGTAGTCCCAATTCGGATCGCCCCATCCGCCGTTCACCATGGAATACGCGTTTTCCATATCGCGGGTCTTAAATGACCCATGTCTAGGAAAATCATCTACCTGCGACATGCATTCACTCCATCCTGCCAAATATCTAAATAAGGATTAGTCCAGTAACCGGCACTATTCCTATACATCCAATCTTTGGGATTTTCTTCCGGCAATGGGCGAGAAACGTTATGACCCATCTTCTTAACACAGAACAAAGAACAGACACACAACACTTAATACACAGACAATACACACAACACTAGGCACCAGGGGGATCGCAGTCTTCAAACAAAAAAAGTAATCCAATCTCTCCAATTGAATCACAAATTTTGTTAGGTAGGAGAAAAAAATAGACTATAAAGCCAAAACAGATTAAAGTCTTTTGAAAAATTTTAAAGTCTTTTCAAAATGTCCGTTTTTCTTTAGTTCCTTTTCTATTTTCTTTTTTATTTATTTATATATTTTCTTCTTAAAAACAATTCATTTTCATTCATCTATTTTTTTCGGGCATATAAATTATCGTGGATTCTTTTGGATACTTCAGACAATATCACCTATATTAGACAGACCGTAAAAAACGTCTTCTAATCTTGCATCTTACATCTAAGGTGAGGAAACCAATGTCGCGACGAAATCATCCCACCAAAGGAAATTATCATTAAACAATTAATGCATAACCAAGACACGAAAACATATGCAGCCCTATTGGCTGGCATACGGGACAATCCCCGCCAACAAGGAAGTACATTAAACTCACCTTGATGCGTGATTTCCCTTTTTGGATATTGCTGAAAGTATCTCGCTTCTGACACCAAAACTGTTAGATTTTTATCATGCCCAACGAAACTTAATTCGTGGAGAGGTTTTCCATACGATCTGCGATGCCCGTAGGCCTTTCTGATCAGGGAAGAATCACACCGCACACAGCAAATGCTTCCTCTTCAGTTTATTGCAGGCGGCAGAACGTATATATACACATACAATGAAAAGGCTGTCCTAAACTTGTTTCCTGTTTAGACAAGAGGATATACTAGCCGGAGATGTGTGAGCCCAGATAAGACTCCCTGTTTACCTTACAGACTAACATCGTAAATATTCTATAGACACTGAGCAGACAAAGGAATGTGTGTGAAAGAGTGTGAAAACCATCCTAACACTAACAATTACCAAACAGTCTAACAGTTCAAACAGTCTTACTAGCACACAAGTTGCATCAAACTTTTTCCAAAGCACCTCCATCCTACCATTAGCGTCCTGAGTTGACCGATCATTGACATGCTTTCCGGTTCACAATGTCCTCATCCTTCCGTAACTCTTTAGTCATGCTCATATTCAGTTGCGCAAATCACAAGCTCACCAACCATCTGGCGTGACTTCGGTTGTTTTCGGTGCTCTTTCATAAACCGTTTCCTCAAATGTTATCAGTTCGGCATTCAGGATTCCTGTTTTTTTTTTCCAGGCAACCAAAATAATTTTTAAACTCACTTCAAATTGTCCTTTTAACTCCACATGCAGTTTGACATGCAGACACTAAAACCCTTGCAGTTGGTTCTGTTGTTATGATGGTCAATCCCCAGCTACCACGAGCCCTTTGGTTGATTGGAGAGTGATTAGGACATTTCCTGGAGCACATGGACAGGTAAGATCTGCAGAGTTCTACGTTAAAGGTTCGACTATACACACGGCCTCTTACCCGTTTTATTAATCTACCAGAGATAGCTGATGAAGATGACACTAAGATTAAACGGACAGATTTTATACTTGGATTTAGGGACAAATATGTCATGCATATTTGGGGGCGGCAGTGTAGGAAAGGATTCCCATTCAGTTGTATTTCCATGCTTCACCACAAGAGGCAGATACACAGTTTACCACTCATGAAGTTACCTCTGACATCACAGTGCGTCAGCAAGAGTATAAAAGACCAGAACACTAAGATGCAGTAGGCATTCCTCCTAGAACTGCGCAGGCTTCAGCTGAGACTACGGTACTGGTATGGTGTAAAGGATCATCTGGAAAATCACCCAGATTGTTGGAAATATGAGTACAGGGAAAAAACGAGCTTTGGTTGGATAGTAAGGAAAGATGTAAACAAGTTAGAGCTGAAAAATTGTGAAATTGCACCTTCTGTTACTCTACCAGCAATTCCACCGTGGTTGTTTCATAACCCAGTGATAGATTTACAAGTTAAGAAAATATTGAGTAATCCGGGGATTAATATGGCAATTGAATTAATAGTTCAGTAGTACATTACACGAGAGTATTACGATGCACTACAGGTATTTATGGACGGTTCTAAAGATCCAGAATCTGAAAGGACTGCAGCAGCAGTATATATCCCTGCTCTTGAAACAAAGATTGAAAAAAGACTTTTAGATCAAGTGTCAGTTTTTGCCTCCGAACTTTTGGCAATCATACTAGCCCTACAGTGGATCGAAGAAGTCAAACCAGAAAGAACTGTGATTTGTAGTGACTCAATGGCAGCCCTCACTAGTTTAAGAAGTGGAAAATCTGAATCAAGGCAAGACTTAATATCAGAAATCTTTCAGGGTTTATTTAGAATAAGGCGGCTGAGAATGGAGGTAAATTTCCTTTGGGTACCTGCTCATGTTGGTGTGGATGGAAATGAAACGGTGGACCTGCTAGCAAAGAAAGCATTGAATCATTCTCAGATAGACATTAAGGTAGCTTTGAGTAGAGCTGAATTTAAGGCAGTGATTTCATCTGAAGTATGTAAAAGATGGCAGGAATTATGGAATAGTGGGACTAAAGAAAGACATCTCTTTCAGATACAAGAGAAAGTTGGTAGTGAGAGGAAAAGTTTGGGAAATAAAAGGAAGGATGTCATCATCACAAGATTAAGAACTGGAAATACTGCATTAAATCATAGTCTCTTTAGAATCGGAAAGCATGAATCGGGTGTATGTGAGAAGTGTGGGGAATTGGAAACAGTGAGGCACATATTAGATAAATGTCCTGCATATGAAAGAGACATATTTCAGTTAATTCAGGAATTAGGATGGATAGGAATGGACAATATCTCTCTAATGGTACTGCTGGGAAGCAAATTCGGGCAATCGAGAGCTCAAAAATTGTTATTTAAATACCTAAAAAATAGATAGAATTTATTTAAATTTTTTTTTTATTATTCCACCTTACTGTGTTTGCTCCACACTCCAGATCAGTAGGTGGCGGTAATGCACCTGTTCATTGGCCCGCCAAACCGCCATAAAACACCACAACAAGACAAGCAGTAGGCAATCGGCATCGCGCAACCTACTGAACTGCAGCTAGCAATTGACAGCAAGAACAACACACAATCAGGAGATCAGTGCACACCAGATAGTGGTTTCCACATTTTTAGTAGTAATACAAAATGCACTCAACACACATTGATTACAAAAAAGACTGGGAATTTCAATCAACATAAAGACATAAAGTGCATTAAAACACTAAGCATGAATTACTTTTTTCTTACCATTTAATGCCTTTAGAAAACATGGAATATTATACAAAGTTTAATGGACTATATCATTATACTTTTGCAATATTTTAAATGATTTACATCATAGAGCTTAAAGTTTGTTTAAATAATTAACTTTCAGTGTAGAAAGAATACGATTTTAATAGTATATTCATAGGTATTTAATAACATCTGTGGTGAGTGTTTCTGTAGTGTTGTTTGTTGGAGTTTACTAGGTTCACATTTATTTATAGAGCCTTTAATAATTTAATGTTATAAAAATAGTCAAATGGATATTGTATGAAGAAGAATTTTTTAAACAGCATTTAATGATATTGTAATAGTACTACAGCTTTTTAAGGTAAATATTCACATCCTGGTTTCTTAAGAATACAAGTGTGAACTCAATCCGAATCTGATTTCAATTAGTTCACATTTCAATATTTCTTAATAATGTTAATCAATAGTAAATCATACCACATTTTATAGAGCTTGCTGTGAGTTATGTGGCTACTGCTTTGTAGCATTTCTCAGTCATGGCAGGATGAAGAGATTGGCCTTAGAGAGAAGGGTAGCGCCTGCCTAGTTCTTCAAATCCAGTCCTTCATTATCCACCCAGTTAAATGCTCACTTGTCCTTGGGAGGGATTCTTTGTGAATAATTTACTGCATCAGACTTGTATTCTGCAATTTAATGTCTGTGACCCTTAGTAACAAAGAAAATAGTTAATGGTCATTTTATTACCTCTGTTGTTTGTCATAGTAGCAGCATAAGGAGAGGATGTGGGTTTTGCCAGCAGTAACATTTTGATGTGTTACTCCTACATGAAAACTTCAGTGCATTAACTTACTGTTTTCCTTTTCAGTTACCTGAAAGAGAAGCAAAACAACGTTACTAAATTTTAAGGTAAATTATACTGTTTTTACTTAAGTGTACTTTAAATATATCATTGTGTCCATATTGTCTCTAATGAGATGTTGCTGTCGGTATTTAAAACATACTTCGAATCTCATTTACAACATAACTGATATTCCTACAGATTCTACAGTGAAGGTGTTGAACAACAGCAATGGTGAGTGTCTGTGTTCTTTGCTGTGTTAACACTACTCCAGTGACGGGCCGTGCATTTGGTACCTGGGCCTTCAGTGGGACTTACCTGACTTAATACACCTCTTAATACCATCACTATCATGTCGCAATTCTAGAGACCATCAATATTATAAAAAAAAATAAAAAATACATTTTACTAAAGCAAGCGCCAAACCTTTACACTAAAACCGCAACTGTACCACCAATATCATCTGGAGCAGTTTAGAATCAATGTTTGTCTAAAAACATGACAAAAACATAAAAAATTTTAATAAAATACAACACTTTCCAGAGATGCATACTCATAATGCATACTCCTAATTTGCAATGCTCTTTAGAGGCTGTAAGCCAGTGGTACCGCCCGTGTTCACTGGTCTGGAAGAGGCGAACAAACCCTTTCCCGGGCTGAGACAAGCTAGCTAGCTTTGAGGGTTGGGTGACTAGCTTTTTTTTTAAATGGAATTTTAAGAATGTCTGTGACCAAATCAATTTATCTTCCTCCATCAGCCATTGTGGGTGTAAAAAAAAAGTCTAATCAATGTGTGCAGATCTCTACAGACGTGTTTTGCCAGTCGAACTTTAACAGTTTCCCTCTGACCAACCAATCAGAGGACAGAAAAATGTTGATGCTATTCTGGGCCAGCTAGCTTTTATTAACATTTTATTGCTGTAGTTGTTTATGTATCTGAAGCAGGATTTGTTTAAATAAATATGTAATTAAAAAAATAATTAGACATGATCAGACATATTATGAATGTTTGTTTTAATGCACAATCCTTAGTCACAGTTTTATGCTTTTAGCTGAAAATATTCCCTGTGGCATGTAAATTATTTTGTAGGACAAGTTTTTGATTGCACTCGGCTGTGCACCAAAAGGTTTTACCACTGTCAAAGGCTATAACGAGAAATTAACGGAAGAAGCAAAACTCGGAGACCTGTTCCTTGTGAAAGAAGATAACAGTAGCGATGGATCCAGTCTAGGATACTACCAGGCTGGCGTTTACTGCTGTAAAGACCAGGATATCATTCTCTTTAAACGTAAATCTCTAAATATCCATGTAATGTTCAATATAAATGACACAACAATTTATTTAACTTAATATATGGTTGTATACATTACAGCATCTCAGGCTTCTTTTTAAAATAACAAACACCTAAAGTCTAATCATAAAATCACAATGTAGAGATTATTGCCTTTGTACTGAATTCCATGTTTATGTGTCCATTTAACACTTAACTGCTTCTGTCTATCTCAGCCCTCTTTATTCCTGTAGCTTTACAATAAACACAGAAAAACAAAAACTATTTATAATACTCTATAACATTAAATATCATATCTTTTTTCCAGTCTTCCCCGAAGGTTCCGTATACAAATCTGGTCTACCAGAAGTGGGCAAATTAGATGTGGATGTGTTCTGTGGAGACAAGAGTTTTGTGGTTCACAGGAAGGACAAAGGAATTCCTGAAAACTTTACAGACAAGGTTCAAATAGCAAAGCGGAAAGTACCAGTATACGATGCTCTTCATTACAACTCTATCCATTTTGCTCTGGAGCTGCTGGAGGTCGAATCAGAGGTAATACATTTCTTTGTAGCTTCACCAAAAAAAAAAAAAAAAAAAAAATCACTGTAAGCACTATTCTAAAGATCGTAGGACACTGTACGTATTAAGGAAAAAAAAAACAACAGGTTCAGTACAACAGAATAAAACTGTTAATTGTCTGCATATCATTAATTAAAGCTCTTAATCTTCTGAAGTGTCTATATTTACATTTCTGGAGCAAATTTCATACTCGTTTTGCATCTTCATATTCAATTCCATATTTGGATAGTAGTATATGAACATTAATGTGAAAAGTGTGAAATATATATATATGCACTGTTTGTATAAATACACACACAAAAATAAGAACTTTCACGTGTTTAAACCTGTGTAAAAAGAAGTAAATTTTATGTTTGCTGTCAGTATGGTTTCTTATAAAATGTATGTGTTTTCTTATATAGACCATAAAGGATTTCATTAGAAGAATTTTGGAAATAATTGAAAACGAATCTACAGAAATGTAAGTATTTTGTAGTGCAGTGACTCTGCTGTCCACATACTGAGGGAAAATGTTTTATAACTATAATTAAATATCTTTAAAATGTATTTACTTTTTGTATTTGTTTTTAGGGAGATGTCACCATAAAATCCTTAATGCTCGTATTTAAGAGTTTGCTGGGAAAAAACATTGTTTCTTCTGAAAGATGATCAAATCATTTTTTTAATTTAATATATTAATAAAATGTTCATTTGTTAATTTTAAATAAAATCAGTTGATTATTTGTGTTTTTATCAGCAGTCATTGCACAAATCTATTTAGTAATATCATGTCACTTCTTACTCCATTTCTACAACATGATCAGCAACAATGCATTCAGGGATGTAAAAGAGGCAGCAGTACTTCATTGCATTTCTCTGTCAGGAATAAAGGAATAAAGATTTTGGACTTGCAGTCACATGGTGGACTTTTGCCTTTGCTGCTACATTGCTATGTTTCTATGAAGTAGAAACTAGTGGTGACCAGTAACAAAGTAAATGTAATTTGTTGCTGTACTTAAGCAGTTTCTTGACATATCTGTAATATACTGACGTATTTCCATTAAGGATTAAGAACTAATGCTTGATTTAGAATGAACTGAACTACCTGTTCATCAATATGAATGACTATGACTGTAAAACAATAGCTTGTTTGGCTACCTGGCCATACTCTTTTCATACACGGTCTCTTTTCACATTAATACCTGACCTTTAGCTATTCGTTATACATGTTTGGCTATTGATTTGGCATTCATGTTGATGGCCAGGTAGTCAGACAAGCTATTGTTTTTACACACACACACACACACACACACACACACACACACACACACACACACACACACACACACACTTTTCAAGCATTTCACTTATAAAAACAAATTGACAATAAAACATACAAAATCGTA
Organism: Silurus lanzhouensis; assembly: GCA_039877035.1. Lineage (NCBI taxonomy): Eukaryota > Metazoa > Chordata > Actinopteri > Siluriformes > Siluridae > Silurus > Silurus lanzhouensis. The sequence goes on along the minus strand of JBCEWE010000002.1, from coordinate 119,908 downwards.
TAAAACTGTAAAGGGAGATGATTTTCCATCTCCATGCAGATCTCCAAGTCTCTGTGGTTACTCCGCTTCCAAGAATATTTTCCTCATCGCTGCTCTGTGCAAAACAACTTTTTGACATATGAGATAAAGACGGCTTGTTTCAGTGTCATTGATTTCACACTTCTAGGAGATGCACACAACCAATTCTGCAGGTGAGGCATGTCAGGTTGGGTGACAGTGTGGTGTGTGAGAAAGAGAAAGATTAATATTCAGCCTTATACATCACATTATATATGAGACAGTCATATTTTTAATCACAATATCTTTATTTAAGGCTTTCATGATCTTAAATTGTACGAAATTAACAATTTACTAAACTTGCAATTGCATCACGTTCCTTTTTTAACATGCTTGAAAAAAAAAATGCATATCGAAAGTATATTTAATGTGTAAAATCATTTGGAGGGGTGCCCTCACCAGCAGCAGCCACACATCCCTGGCACTTGTCAACATTGAGTGCAAATGCAACACGAAACCTTAACACTACAAACATGACTGCTCAATTAGCAGAAAAGGGCATACAAGCAAATGGGCCAATCACTTGAGCCAGTTTACTGAGCAAACAGCTGACATTAGCCAACTCGATTGTCCTGCTGTCAATACTTGAGGATTTCTTATAATAACGAGACATCAAAGAAAAAAAAACAGTGACAAATGAGCAACAGAAACAAGATTTGGCTCTTATATACGCATGGTCATCAAGGTAAATATTTTAACAAGTAATTCTGTAGTCGTCTTAATTACAGAGTCCATTTTGTTGCAGTGTTTGGTTGCAGTAATCGAGGGAAGCTAATGAGTTTTATAAATTTACTATTTATGCTGAGAACCTGCATGAAGGTGGTACTAAATTTAATAAATTAACCATTTACATGTTAGGACTCAATTAAACTTACTGTTAGAACTCAACTTGATCTGACCTCAAATCAGGGTCAAAACTGTAGCAGTTCCTCCTCCACCCACACGGGGGAGACTCCTCCATGGAAGTTATGCTGAGTCACAGAAAGTTACATTGGGTTTCTGTAGGTTCTGTAAGTGGACAATTGTATTGCATCTTATGTAAAAAATGCAGTAGCAGTTCTACAGAATTCACGTCTCAGTGAGAGAAAAAGCTCAGCTTTAGTAACTCATCCTGCTGTTTTAATAAAAAGAGAATCTCAGCATCTCCAACTAGAAATACAATGTGGATTCTGTTCAGGTTCATACAGCAGGTGATGGAACTTTTCATCAGTTTGCATGTTAATGAGCTGCATGAAGCATTTATTCATTAGTTATTTATCCAGTTATCATCTGTTAACCTGTGTTAGATTTTGATCATGCCCAAACGAAACTTAATTCGTGGAGAGGTTTTCCATACGATCTGCGATACCCGTAGGCCTTTCTGAATTCAGGTTAGAATCACACCACACACAGCAAATGCTTCCTCTTCTGTTTATTGCAGGCAGCAGAACGTATATATACACATACAGAGAAAAGGCTGTCCTAAACTTGTTTCCTGTTTAGACAAGAGGATATACTAGCTGGAGATGTGTGAGTCCAGATAAGACTCCCTGTTTCGTAAATCGTAAATATTCTATAGACACTGAGCAGACAAAGGAATGTGTGTGAAACAGTGTGAAAAACATCCTAACACTAACAATGGCCACTTTAAATCATTTATGATTTAGCATCACACACCAAAACATAGGATGTTCATCCTGGGAACAGAATCGGTGACACAAACTGCAAATGAAAAGATAAAGACCAACAAAACATACAGATTCCATTTCATTCTTTCCCAACATGCATATAATCCTTCATCATCACCACTCCAATCGAGGCCTTTATTTCCTGTCTTACCATCGTCATCAAACATGGCAACATACAAACTACAATTCCAACAATCAATAAAAGAATCATTCCTAAAACAAAATAGTGTTCAACACTCGTAAACAAACTCTTAATCTTTTCAAAAAAACTTTGTTCAGCAGTTGTTTCACGTTCTCCAAGACATCATGAGACATTTGTTTCTCAGTGCTTATTCAATATGTCTATTAGCAGTATTATAAGGTATACAGGTACAGTCTCTTCTCACTGAATAATGTATTCAAGAGAATAAGGAGTGTAATTATGACTATGCACATATAGTTATAGAATTTAGACCTAGAGCAGGTATCAGGGTGAGCTAAACAAACAGTTAAGTGAGTCAGATCTTCACCCCGGAGGTGGCCCCCTTTCTACTATACTGTAAAGAAAGGATCTTTCCATGGGCTCTCAACTGTTTCAGCCCTGAATACTCACTTAGGCAGGCTTCTTAGGCCAACAGACCAGTTAGTGCATAGAATAAGTGGGTGCTGATTTGATCCTGCTTGCATGTATCCACTGTGGCTGATAATTAGTCAGAACTCCAGTTCTGGTTACAGCTAGAACAGTCGCTGGACCCAGATACTTCGGCTCAACGACTTTGGTATGCTTCAGACTTCTTATCAGGACCTGCTGATTAGACACAAAAGGGTGTGTTGGCTTATCTGTAGGCAGAGGAAGAGTTAGTGAGACATCATCACTGATAGAATTCAATTTCTCAACCAGGGCAGAAACGTAGTCGTCCACCATCACTTCCAGGTTACCTAAGGAAGAAATGCCAGTGCATCCCCTGACCCATGGGGTCAGGAAAGGTTAAAACATAAAACTTTTAAAGGGTTAGTTTTGTTGAAGATGGGGTCATTCTCATTTCTGTGAGTACTACCGGGAGAACAACAGTCCAATTTTGGCCTGTTTCAATGCAGGCTTTAGTAATACGTTCCTTAATGGTTCTGTTTGTTCTCTCTACCACTCCAGCTGACTGTGGGTGATAGGGATTATTAAAATGCCAGTCAATTGCTAAGCTTTTAGCCAAAAGTTGTGTTACCTTCAAAGCAAAAGGTGTGCCGTTATCACTTTTATTCACACTAGGAATACCGAATCTAGAAATGATCTCTTTTGTTAGTATTTTGACAACCGTTTTAGCATTCTCTGTCGTACATGCAAATGCTTCTGGCCACTTACTGAATCTGTCGACTATAACCAACATGTATCTCAAATTTCCTACAGCTGGTATATGTGTAACTATGGCCACTTTGGCAGGGAGTTAAACAGCTTTTAAGAAGTCGCCTATAAGATTAAAATGTGCTATGGGCTTTCCATCAGCTGTTTTGAAGTCTTTTTGCTTCCATGTGGCAAAATCATGCACAACACCATAAGCAGACTTAGAATCAGTGTATATAGTCACTACTTTAACTTCAGACAACTGACATGCTCTTGTAAGTGCGACCAACTCTGCAGCTTATGCTGATGTGTATGGTAATGATTTAGCTTCAACTATTACATCAGGTAATCTTACAACCGCATATCCACATAAATACACATCATCAGAAGGTTTTAAACATGAACCATCTACATATAGACAATCCCCCTCTTCCAGGGCCGTATCTAAAAGATCGGGCCTACAAGAGGTCTCTTGTTCAATGTGTTTAAGGCAATCATGTGTGTCGTCAAAACCATCTAAGTCAATATCGTCTAGCAGATCACGCAGAGCTACTACAGCTGAATGCGGCTGAGAAGAAGGCTTAATAGTTACGTTTTCCGTAGCCAAGAGCGTGGTCTCATAACCAGATCTACGTTGTGCTGTCATATGTTGTGTAAAATAGCTGTTACCTGATGTGAGGTGTACAGTATCAAAGGATGTGACAGCACTGTTTTCTCAGCATCCCAGACCATCAGAGCCGCAGCAGCCACTGCACGCAAGCGCGAGGGGAACCCTTGTGCTATGTTGTCTAAAGATTTGGAAAGATATGCAACAGGGCGATATCTGTCACCGTGTTCCTGGGCTAGGATCCCCACAACCGTAATAATACGTTCGTGCACATAGAGGTGAAAAGGCTTAGCATTATTCGGAAGACCTAGAGCTGGAGCAGACTGTATAGCAGGGGTGTCTGCGGGCCGCAGTTTTTATTGGCCCGCAGCAAATTCTGAAAATATAATTGAATATGGCCTGCACATGGCGCTTGAGCTCAACTCTGTTGCACTTCTCAGTTTCAACACTAGGTTGAAACTGAGAAGGTAAAAAGGTGCTTCTCCACTACACAAAATTAAGCAAAGAAAAATATTTACCACGAGTCACCAGAAATGGCAGCACCGAAGAAACGCAAGATAGCAAGTGAGTGTAGAAGATTTTAAACACGGTGGGAAAATGAATATTTCTTTAAAGAAATCAACGGAAAGTGTGTCTGTTTGATTTGCAATGAAGATGTTGCCGTGATGAAAGAGTATAATGTCCGTCGGCACTATGAGACCAAGCATCAGAGCTACGCATCGTACACAGGTGCCGAACGAGCACAGAAATTCCAGCAAATGGCAGCTAGCCTGCAAGCTCAACAACAGTTTTTTTTTCGTGCTAACAAAATACAGGAAAACGCCACAGCAGCAAGCTATGAAGTCGCACAACTTATTGCCCAGCATGGCAAACCGTTCTCAGACGGTGATTTCATAAAGCAGTGCCTCATCAAAGTCACAGAAGTAATGTGCCCGGAAAAAGTGCAGGATTTCAACAACGTGAGCTTATCCAGAAATACAGTGGTGCGGAGAATCGAGGACTTGTCAGCTAACCTGAAACTTCAGCTGAGAGAGAAAGCTTGTGCTTTTGATTTTTACTCGATAGCATGCGATGAGAGCACAGACGCCACAGACACCGCACAGCTTTTAATTTTTTTGCGGGGAGTCGATGATAATTTTTGCTGTACGGAGGAGCTGCTTGATATGATGAGCCTAAAAGGCACAACGACGGGTGGAAATATTTTTGACGCTGTGTCAGAGGCAGTTGAAAAGATGGGGCTTAAATGGGACAAGCTCTGTGGAGTAACAACGGATGAAGCTCCGGCCATGACGGGTGAGCGCAAAGGAATGGCATCCATGGTGTGCGTCAAGGTAAAAGAGAGCGGAGGTGAGGCTGTTAGGATGCACTGTATAATCCACCAAGAAGCACTGTGTGCCAAGACTGTCCAGCTGGGCGATGTGATGAACACTGTTGTAAAAACTGTCAACATAATTCGAGCTAGAGGACTGTACCACAGGGAATTTCAAGCTTTCTTATCTGACGTGGATGCTGAATACGGGGATGTACTCTACCACTCTGATGTGCGCTGGCTCAGCCGCGGCTCTTTGCTGCAGCGGTTTTATTCGCTGAGATCAGAAATCGACAAGTTTTTGAAAGAGAAGGGCCGACCTCTTCATAAACTGAGTGACCCTCTGTGGCTGGCAGACCTGGCATTTTTAGTTGATCTCACTCATCATCTGAATTTACTGAACAAGAACCTACAAGGCAAAGAACAGCTGGTGTCACACCTGTATGCGCACATGAAAGCCTTCTGTGTAAAGCTCCGCCTGTTTGAGACACAACTACGAAGCTTTAATGCTGCACACTTCCCTGCGCTGTCTGAAATCAAGTCTGCTTTTCCAAAGGCAGACCTTTCTGCTAAAAAGGAGAAATATGCTTCTGTAATTACATCTCTCGTGACAGAATTCAACCAGCGTTTTCAAGATTTTTCTGTCATTGAAAAACAAATCAAGCTGTTCTCGACCCCCTTCCTGGTGGATGCAGAAGAAGTGGAGGAGAGTCTGCAGTTAGAACTGATTGAAATGCAATGTGATGATTCTCTGAAGAGTCAACATCAGCTTCTCTCCCTCCCTGACTTCTATCAGAGTTTGGATCATGCCAAGTTTCCTCTGATGAGACGCCACGCAAAAAGAATGATGAGCCTGTTCGGCTCAACATACATATGTGAACAAACATTTTCTCTGTTAAATCAGAACAAAAGCAGACTGAGATCCAGAATGACTGATAGCCATCTCTGTGAAGTCCTTCGTGTCTCAACCACCAAACTTTCTCCTGACATCCCAGCCATCCTTCAATCCAAAGGACAGCATCACTGCTCCCACTGAGAGCAATGTTCTTCAAATTATAGGTGAGTTAGAAATACACACAGTAATCATGTGTCAATATGTCACCTCTTGTGTGTGGCCCGGGCCTTTGCTTATTTTTCTGTATTTGGCCCTCACCAAAAAAACTTTGGACACCCCTGCTGTATAGCCTTCTTGAGGGCAGCAAAACTGTCAGTCATTTCATGAGTCCACAGAATAAGATGTGATGGAGGAGCTTTGTGATCAATAGCACTACGCAAAACTTTATCATGCTGTGCGCAGTCAGGGATCCATGCTCGGCAGTAGTTCACCAGTCCCAAGAAGCTCTGCATCTGTTTCACAGTCTGAGGTCTTGAAAACCTAGTCACAAGCTGCACTCGGTCCTGCGATATCTTACGTTGGCCTTCTTCGATCACATGGCCCAGATATGAGACCTTTCTCTTCACCCACTGTAGTTTCTGGTGTGAAGCTTTAAATCCAGCCCGAGCCAGGACATGGCAGACGACCACTGATGCCGTGTAGCAGTCCTGCTCAGTCAGTCCTGTGACAAGGATGTCATCTGCGTATTAAAGAATGCAGGTTGTTTCTGGAAGGTGTATATCAGCCAAAGTTCTGTGCACTACAGCGGAGAATACGTGTAGAGTTGTGCTTCACTACTGTTGCAGCTAGCGATGCATCCGGAAGATAAAGTGGAGATTAATTAACTTTAGCCGTTTTAGGCATATTTATTGAACTTCTGCTGACACATCAGTCTCACGGTCAGAGCAGATCACATACATACACAGAGAAGAACCATAACACACATGGGACAAACATTAACGCAAACGCGTTTCATTATAGTCAACACTTTAGTACCCCTAGTGGCTTACTCATATACACAACACAGAGGAACTATACCACATTATGTCACATACAACTGAGGACATCATAAACATATTTTAACAATACGGCTGACGAGTCAACAAAACCCTGAGGAAGACGGGTCCAGGTGAATTGACGTCCCCTATAGGTAAATGCGAAAAGCGGCTGCGTCTCTGAGGCCAAAGGGACACTGAAAAAAGCAGAACAAAGATCAATCACAGTAAAAAATCTGTGAGTCGCTGGTATAGAGTTAACAATGGTAGCTACATCAGGCACCAAAGGAGCTAACGGAATAACTAATTTATTAATCTCACGTAAATCTTGTGTTAACCTCCAGCATTTCTTATCTGCCTTCAAGACTGGATTAATCGGTGTGTTATACGGTGAATGTGTCTCGATCAAAACACCTTGTGACAATAAATTGTCAATAACTGGAGCAATGCCAACATTCTTCTCTTTCGACAATGGATATTGTTTAACAAAAATCGGATGGGGTGTTTTCATGAGTGCATGATACGGTTTTACCTGGATTAAACCTGCCTCGTCTTTGTGAGAGGCCCATAATTTAGGGTTAACTTCACCTAAATTTGGTTCATCAGGCAGGACCTCTGTGGCTCGGTTGAGAGCATGAGGACAGAAGAAAAAGACAGTGAAACATTGGTTTCAAAAAACAGAATTTCCATTCCCATTTTGTGCATCATATCTCTTCCTAAAAGGTTTAAAGGCGAATTTGGAATTATTGTAAAGCTATGATAAAAAATTAGTATAAGTCGGTGTCACTACAGGCAAAAGGTGAGTTACAGGACATGAAATTGGAAATCTATCTATTCCCTAATAGATGAACTTCCCCTTTTTCCTAGGACCTCCTCCATGAGTTTTGTGATGAGGCTGAAATGCACCACTTCCTGTTGCAGTGCAGAGCATAACGGGTTAACTTAACCTGGAGCATAGCAGAAACCTCTAGCAGCATCTAAATCTCTAGGAATCTAGATGTGACACAATTTCACTCCATAATGCCAAATGATATAAATAAGGATTAGTTCAATAACCGGCACAATTCCTATACATAAAATCTTTACACAGAACAAAGAACAGACACACAACACTTAATACACAGACAATACACACAACACATAACACTTAGACAATACAGCTGCGCAAGGCACCAGGGGGATCGCAGTCTTCAAACAAAAAGAGTAATCCAGTCTCTTCAATTGGATCACAAATTTTGTAAGTTAGGAGAAAAAAAATAGACTATAAAGCCAAAACAAGATTGAAGTCTTCTGAAAAAATTTAAAGTCTTTTCAAAATGTCCGTTTTTCTTTAGTTCCTTTTCTCTCACTTTTTTTTTTTTTCTTAAACAATTATTTTTTTCGGGCATATAAAAATTATCGTGGATTCTTTCGGATACTTCAGACAATATCGCCTATACTAGACAGACCGTAAAAAAAGTCTTCTAATCTTGCATCTTACAACAAAGGTGAGGAAACCATTGTCGTGACAAAATCATCCTTCCAAAGGAAATTATCATTAATTTGACAATTAATGCATTACCAAGACACGAACACATATGCAGCCCTATTGGACAATCCCCGCAAACAAGGAAGTATCTTAAAACTTACCTTGATGCGTGATCTCCCTTTGGATATTGCTGGAAAATATCTCGCTTCTGACACCAAAACTGTTAGATTTTTATCATGCCCAAACGAAACTTAATTCTTGGAGAGGTTTTCCATATGACCTGCGATGCCTGTAGTGCCTTTCTGATATCAGGAAAGAACTACACGGCACACAGCAAATGCTTCCTCCTCTGGTTTATTGCAGGCAGCAGAACGTGTATATACACACAGGGAAGAGAAAAGGCTGACCGAAACTTGTTTCCTGTTTAGACAAGAGGATATACTAGCTGAAGATGTGTGAGCCCAGGTTAGACTCCCTGTTTACCTTACAGACTAACATCGTAAATTTTCTATAGACACTGAACAGACAAAGTAATGTGTGTGTGTGAAACTGTGTGAGAAACATCTTAACACTAACATGTCAAGTCAAGTCAAGTTTATTTGTATAGCGCTTTTCACAACAGACATTGTCTCAAAGCAGCTTTACACAAATCAACAGTCAAGGTAAATCGTGTGCATGTATGCCAATCTCTGGCTTTAAATTGTGTAAGTAAAAAACTAAGAAAATGAGGCAGAAACCGATGATAAGGAATGCTATCTCCATGATCAGGGTGAAGCGGGAGCAGACATCGCTGGGTGGATCCTGTTCCAGCTCAGTGTTGACTGGCTCCCCGAGTTCCAGGCTGCAGTGCTGACGGTTCGGGGAAGGCGGGACAGAGCTGGGGATGCCCTTCAACTGCAGCTTGCCTCTGTCGCGGTTGAAGTGGATGCTGTAGACACGCTGCATGGCCTCGGGGAGGCAGGACAGCACCAAGCTGTCTGTCGCCAGTTTAGGGAGGCCCAGGGTGGGCACAGGGGTGTACGCTCTGCACAGAGGGCACTGCAGGCTGTCGGGCTGAGAGGATTTTATGTTGATGCGTGCGAGGCACTCCAGGCAGAAGGTGTGGCCACATTGCAGCACTTTGGGTGTGTTAAAGACGTTGTTGAACCGACTGAAACACACTGCACACTCCAGCTCTGGGAGGTCATCATTACAGAAAACCTGGGCTTCAGAGACCTCCATGGTGCAAGACGTGGTGGTGGTGCAGGGTGTTGTGCATGGTGCTGTAGAAGGCGCTGTGGGCTCCGTGGGACTGTCAGGGGCATAAGGAGAGCGATCCATGTCTGTTCAAGAGCTGCTGCGAGTCAGGTCTGCTGATCTGAAAATCAAACACACACACACCCACACACACACACCACAATCTGGTTTATTTGCTTTAGAAACCAATTTATTAAATACAGCACCAGTATGTGAGTTTCACATGTGTCTGATTCTTAACCAGCAAAAAGCCTTTCCTACTGTTAATGATACATTTGTTTTGAAATGCAACAACACAGAGTCATGCAAAGCAGCAGAGAGAGAGAGCAGGCTGGAGCTGTGTGCATGTACCACATGTGTGTCATTCACAGTGTCTGACCAGGGGTGCAAATATGGGGTATGCAGTAATATGCAGTGCACAGTGGCACCACACCTGGTGAGGAGGTAGAGTTACAGTTAGGGTTAGGGCTAGGGGGGCATTGCATGTAGGGAATTTAAATAAATAAACATGTCCCTCTCCACAAATAGCTGCTTAACGTGAAATGCGTAATTAACTGCCAAATATTTACCGTCTTCAAGTACCACATTTTTCTCTGAATGTATTCTAGACAAATATATCATCAATGAATTATAAGTACTAAATGTGCACATGCAATTATTATACAGCCATGGTGTGAGATTGTGGAATACTGTCTATGATTGAGTCTGTAATTTCTCGACAGAAGTGTTTTTAAAACTAAACCAATATAAAAACATTTATTCAGCTCATAAATCCTATAAAACATGCAGCATTAAACATGAACTTCCAGCAGATGAACATCTCATAATACTGTCTGGAAGTGAGAAATGTACAGGTTGTTTTTACTCCATACATACTGTATTTATACCAAGAGATCTTTACAATTGACATGATCATTGTAGAGGAAAAAGTTCACTCAATTAATTTCATTATATTTTATATATATATATTTTAATTGGTTAATTTATGCATCCCGCAATGCATCACGGGAAGAAATACTTCCGCAAAAGTCTTCAAAAGTATAAAAAAACTTTCCTATAAGAAAATGACAGTATAAATAATAGAAACATGTTGAATAGAAAATAGTTTGATGGAGAAACTTACAGATGAAACACGATGAATCTCTGGATTGCGCTTCACATCAGCGTTATTTAGCCACGCCCACATCGCCTGTGACGTAACAACCCTTTTCCTCATTTTAAATCTATAGATGTTACAGGTGTATAATTTACCCTGTTCAATTTACATGTCCTGTTTCAACTCATACAAAACTGTTGATTTGTCATGTTTATACTCATATCTGTGTTTAAAAATGTAGTTACCTGATCAAAATGTGTGCTTCTCTTAAATGCCTTGATAATAGAAGCTGATGTCACTTCCTGTCCTGATTCCTCCTCTTCCCTTTCTCTATTGTAATCTCATTGAAGTGGTGGGTTTCTCCTAAATTTATGAAAAGTTAATTTTTTTCGATATAAATTACTTATATATTATATTATTTTTTTAATTTTTTTTTAAGAGACAGAAATGTAAATCAGGGAGTGTAAAAAAATATGACGTTGGGGCGCCCCCTAACGGTAGCAGCTAAAAGAAGAAGACTTTTATATTTATTTTTCTCACTCAAATCTTTGTGTGATGTTACTTTATCTATCTGTGTGATTATTTTACACTTTTTGGGTGTATTTTTATAAATGTGAGAACACATGGTGATAAGTCTACCACACATTTATTTTTATAGAGAACAATACGTGAAATATCACCACAGAGGCTGCTGATTTGTTCTGTGTTTATCAGAAGAAACATTAAATACTTCCAGTGAACTGCAGTCTGCTGTCCCGTGTACCGGTGGACAGCGAGAGGTCCAACCTGGAGGACAGAGTGATGGAGTTGCTCAGTGAGACACACAGAGAGTGTGTGTGTGATCAACACCCAGGTGAGAAACTTAATCCTGGTGTAAATGATTGTACAGCCGAATGAAGAGTCTCATTGTGGATGTGAACATTAATGACTGAATCTGTGATCCTCTTCCTCATAGCAGTGTTTTAGGAGTGTGAGCAGGAGTGAGAGACTCACAGTGTCCTGAAGTACCAGGACAATCATCTGAGGGAAACTGTAACCTACAGCAAGGAGTCACTACAGGTATCAAGTGTTTCAATGTGTGTGTAGACGTCAATAAAACCAACAAGCTTTTTCTTGTAAAACTTCCAGGTCTTCTGGATGAAGCTGAGAAGAAACACGAGCAGGTGCTGGAGTCCAGTGTTCAGCTACAGAAAGAGATCTACATACTGGTATCAGACATGGACTTACTGTAGCCTCAGCTGAGCTGAAAGAGGAAGAGCTTCTTCAGACTAACAGGAAGTGCAGCAGGTTAATGGCAGTAAGTGGGAAACTCCTTGCATTAGGCAGTACATGATGAGTTCCTCCACATGCTGTATGAACTTGAAGAGAAGAAAAATTGTATTTCTAGTTGGAGATGCTGAGTTTCTTGTTGATTGAATAGATGTAAAGTTTAAAGCTCTTCTGTTTCATGGTTGTGTTTTAGGAGTGGGAACACTACCAGGATGTTTACTGTACCATGAAGGTGAAGTACGACGGAATGAAAGAATCCGTGAAACATTTGTAGATTTTCATCACAGACTTGTACAGAGCATGTAGCGCCATCACTTGGCCTGAAAAGCAGCCTAGTGGTCACGTGGTCGGTTATGGTGCTCAATAAGTTCCTGATGTGGTTTCTGTTTGTATTTTTTTCCTCATTTCATTAATTTTTTCTTTGCATGTGAATGAAAATAAATCTCTTGTTACTGTGTGATGTAATATTTTTACTGGAAACTGCAATAATAAAGTACTTTGTATGCATTGTTTTCTTAATGTACTTATTTAACTTTAACACTTTTTATTAAAAGTCTCTTTTCATTATATGGGACATGGTTTGTATTAATGTTATATGTTTATTTTATTCTACTTAATAATAATAATAATAATAATAATGAAGATATTAAGGGGTTCAGCAGGTTCACAGAATAATTCACGAGTCACTGTTCTATAAACAATAACACATTTTATTTTTAATTACTGAAAATGCTACAAAAATGTCACATGATGAAGTATAATAATGCAAACACACAAAGATACAAATACAATTTCCAAATGATGTAAATATTAGTAAAGGGTATTTAACAATAAATATAAACATTTATGAATAAAATGTTCCAAAGTGGGTTTAAAATAAAAACCAACCTAATAATAAACAACAATAGATAAAAATATTAAATCCACAAATGTAGAATCATAACACAACTATATAATATTAGCAAACAATATTTATAAACTGTAACATATTAACACGTCTCTGAATGACTTAAAACACCAGGAAGAAATGATTAAAGGAGCAGAACTGGAAGAAACAGCAGGACTGGATGCAGATGAAGGACTGGATGCAGATGAAGGACTGGATGAAGGAGATGGATTTGACTACCAGGCTGTAAAGACACATTTTGTATATTATAATTTAAGCATAATAATAATAATGCTGATGATGATAATGACACATGAAGGGCTTTTTAAATGACATGAATCTGCATTGGTACATTTACATTAGGTTTGGCTGCTGAATTGTTGCTAAAGGATTCAGCAAACTGTGACTTTGTAAAGTAAAAAAGAGGCCAGCACATGAAAAATAATGAAAATCCAATAAAAAACAATATGACTATAAAATATAAAAATAATGAATGAGCAGTGATAATGTAAGTGCAGGCTGTATAATGGTGGGGGTGGAGGTAGGGGGCGCTACAGCAGTAGGAGTGGAGTAAAGCAGGTGGAACACTTACGACCTGGTAAAAGAACAATAAAGAGTGTGGAACACAGGTTTTATTTACCTTTTAGTCTTGGTATTTTTTTACAGATCTAAATAAGAAGAAACATTGAAAATCTAACATTCAGACCTTTTACAATGATCTCAGTGGTTCCTCTATTTAATAACTGGATGAGACATGGGAATAGATAAAGCAAACATCGTTATATATGATTAGGGGGACAGAGAACATTTAAAGCACATGAGTGTGGTCACAAATATAGTTGTGCAGGTCCACAGTGACGTGACATGAAAGAGATGATCACCTGAAAGTCTGAAATGAACACTTTAGGAGGGTGGAATCCACAAAGACGTTTCTGTGGTCCACCGGAAAGTTTCGACTGGTCGTGGACCTGCACTGGACATTTCTCCCTCTGTACAAATAAAGACCTTTAGGTTATGGTACCTGTGTTTAATCATGTTCTCATACACATTTTTGTCTGCACAAACCTTATAAAACAGATCCAACCATTTCTTCTGACTAGGAGCAGGTGTGTTTCCAGCTTCAGAGCCAAACCCCAGTGCTGACAAACCGCCGCAGACGAGACGTCCACTCATCGTCCTCTACCGCCGCAGACGAGACGTCCACTAAAGCTTTGTGTGAATTTTTAGACATGTCTGGGACATTTGAAACATGTTTTGTTTTATAGCTAAGAAATAACTACATTTACACACTAGTAACACAAACACTAACCCACAGCACTACTTAATAGGCTACTGTATGTGCTACTGTACTATAAATACAGTTACACACTCATAACAATAACATTATTAATGACAGATAACTACATTTAAATCACACAATAAACACTACAAATCCACAAATCTAGGAGACAGAAACATGAGACGTGATGCAGTCTAAATATTATGAGATGTAAAACAGTTTTGCACCTTTCACACTGCGCTGAAACAAATAAACCCGTTTGGATTTCACATCCAACACCTTAAACTCTCGGCCATTACAATAAATCTCATTAAAAGGTCATGTAAGAGTTCTTGCCTCAGCTAAATACCGCACTTCCTAAATATTCTGAGTTAATGCTCTGAATGTCCTAAATAATGTGTCTGATTTTATCCGAGTAAAAAAAAAGAAACAAATTTACTGCAAAACGTCACGCAGAGCAACATGTTGTTCTACAGACACCGTATTGTTCCTGTTGTCGTGTAGTTCCTTGTGTATGATGTAAGACTTGGTGGCAGCAACGTCCAAGAAGTTTAAAAACATCTTTCTGAACCTCTTCGTTCTTGTAGAAAGCACAAGACGAATCTTGTTTCTAAAGAGGTCATGTGAGTTCTGATGTTCTTCCTTCTCGTCCCAGCAAAACAAATTTAACCTCCAGTAAACCAGATTATGTTTGTTTTCAACATTTCTTCTATGTATAAAATTCTTCTGTTCACGTCACACACTCTGGCAGACTTTGGCACTTTTCTCCCTGTTCTTTATGCACAAAAGAAGTGCAGATAATCCAGTTTCCAACATGCTGGTGTTTTCATGGAACAGGGCAGAACAGGCAGCGTGCACGGCGAGCTCAGTCAGTAGAGCATGAGACACTTCATCTTAGGGTATTTAAGCACATGTACTCTGTCTTACTCCTACTGACTTTTATTCCCCTTCCCTCCAGCGTGTACCTTCACCTCTTAAGGCTCTCCTCAACCTGCTCACTCCTTTCACCACAAATCACAATATCATCCGCAAACATCATAGTCCAGGTAGACTCCTGTCTGGCCTCGTCCGTCAACCTGTCCATCACCACTGCAAACAGGAAAGGGCTCGAAACCTCTACTCTTTCCCATAACTTCATGGTGTGACTGATCAACTTAATTCCCCTGCAGTTACTGCAGGGCTGCACATCACCCTTATGCTTGAAGATCAGTACCAGCACACTCCTTCTCTATTCCTCAGGCATGCTCTCTCCTTCCAGAATCTTGTTAAACAATCTGGTAAAAAACTCCACTGCCAACCCTCCTAAACATCTCCATGCTTCTACCGGTATGTCATCTGGTCCAACCGACTTTCCACTCTTCATCCTCTTAATTGCTGCTCTCACTTCCTCCTTACTAATCCTATCCACTTTGTGCTTTATTAACTTCACATCATCCAACCTTCTCTCTCTCTCATTTTACTAGTTCATCAGCTGCTCAAAATACTCCCTCCATCTTCTCAACACACTCTCCTCACTAGTCAACACATTTCTATCTCCATCCTTTATTGCTCTAACTTGCAGCACATCCTTCCAGCTCGTCTCTCTGCCTGGCCAATTGATACAAATCCTTTTCTCCTTCCTTAGTGTCCAACCTCTCCTACAGCTCCTCATATGCTTTTCCTTCCCTTTCGCCACATCCCTCTTAACCTGCTGCTGCATCTCCTTGTACTACTGCCTACTTTACTCATCACTCTGTCGATCCCACTTCTGTTTTGTTAACCTCTTTCCCCTTATGCTCTCCTGCAATTCCTCATTCCATCACCATGTCTCTTTGTCTTCCTTTCTATTTCCAGATGTAACATCTATTCTTCTATCAAATCATTCTAGCTGCCTCCCTCATCACTCCTGCAGTAGTTTCCCAATCACCCAACACCTCTTCACCACCACCAAGCCCCTGTCTGACCTCTTCCCTAAAATATCTACCTTTCTCCTCTCCATCATATCAGCTATCTCTCTCTCCCTTTACCAGTCATAGTACCAACATTTAAAGTACCAACCCGAACCTCCACTCTCCTACACTTCTCCTTTCCCTGCTGCCTCTTTAGACATCTTACTCCTCTCCTTCTCCTCCTTCGGCCAACAGTAGCCCAATTTTCATCTGTACCCTGTTGGCTAACGATACCTGTGGCGGTTAACCCGGGCCTCGACCAATCCAGTATGAATTTCTTAAATGTGACCTGCATATTTTATTTGGCACATGTTTTACGCTGGATGCCTTTCCTAATGCAACCCCTTCCTGTAAGAAAGGATTTATCCGGGCTTGGGACCGGCAATAAGAGTGCACTGGCTTGTGCTTCCCTAATGGCTGGGTTACATCACACTGCCACCTACTGGTCATTTATGATTCTGCAACATTCACAGAGTCACTCTGGTCAACTTCCGGTTCTCAACTCAGACCTTTTACTGTCAAATACCACATACTAAATGCTTTCTCTGTAGAGCTCTAAGTAAAAGTGTAGTTTAAACACTCATCAATCAAATACAATTATCAACAGAATCTGAATCAATGACAGTTTGGACTTTGAAAACCTCTATGTATTACGTAACAGAGATATCTACTGAGGTTAGCATGCTAAGCCAGCCCACGTCCGTCCTCAGAGAGCAGAGAGAGAGAGAGAGAGAGAGAGAGAGAGAGAGAGACCAGAGGGCGGAGCATCTCGGTGTGACGTCACAGTAGGGCAACTTCTTTGTAAGTCAGAACTCTCTGTTTCTCTCATTTCCGAGGTTTGTGCATGTGAGTAAAGAGACGTAAACATGGGGCTCTTCAGAAGGTTTAGAGAAATTTTTCAAACCAGAAGAAAGAAGAAAACTAAGGAGATTGCTGAAATGAAAGAGAAGCTGGAACACATAGTGAAAGTAATAAAAAACTTGGATGCATTTTCTAATCCAAGGATAGAGAAGTTAACAGAAGAGAAAGAAGAAAAAGCCATTCTGCTACAGACGGTGCAAAAGCTGGAGGCTACTTTAGCTTCTGAGCGAAAGCAGCGGGAACAGGATATAACTGAGAAAAGCCAGAGCTGGGCGAGAGAACAAAAACAACTGGAGGAACGTGTTGCTCAGCTTGAGTTCATTTTGCAACAGACCACCACGGAGCACCAGTCTTCTCTGGAAATCCATGAGAAACTGGAGAAAACTGGAGAATGTAAGAGAGAGAGCTGGACAAAAGAACAAAAGAAAGTGGAGGAACATGTTGCTCAGCTTGAGGCCACTTTGGAACGGACGACCAAGAAGCTCCAGTCTTCCCTGGAAATCCATGAGGAACTGGAAAAAACTTTGAAATGTGAGCGAGAGAGCTGGACAAGAGAACAAAAGAAAGTGGAGGAACGTGTTGCTCAGCTCGAGGTCACTTTGGAACAGACCACCATGGAGCTCCAGTCTTTCCTGAAAATCCTTAAGGAACTGAAGAAAACTGTAGAATGTAAGAGAGAGAGCTGGACGAGAGAACAAAAGAATATGGGGCAACATGTTGATCAGCCTGAGGTCACTTTGGAACAGACCACCATGGAGCTCCAGGATACTCAGAATCACTGTGAGAAAGTAAAAAATAGTGCAGAGCAGGAGAGCGATCATTGATGAGAGACAAAGAGCGACTGGAGGAACGTGTTGCTAGTTGGATGCCACTGTGCTCTGTGCCAAAGAAAAGAAGACTTCAGAGAATAAAACAGATCATTATATGAGAGTCCGAGAGCGATGGGAGGAAATTGTTGCTCAGCTGAGACAAGAAAACATTTAAAAGAAAACGGGAAATAGGAAAAAACGAAGACAACAAGAGAATCAGAGAGTCTGAACATGCCCTTTTTCCTCTTTCTGTTTCTCTTATGGTTATTTATGATAATTTTACACTTATAGTCAATAGTATAAAGCTGAGTGTAAAGCTATTGTATCTTGTAGATCGTCTCGTCTTTTGATCATTTTTTATTTCTGTCAAATCTTTTTTTAATCTTTTTTCAAATCTTGAATTTTAATCTTTTACTACAACGAGACACAATAAACACTATTAAAAACTATTATTTTTGTCTTCCTTACAAACGGCATATGACCTCCTCATGGATTCTTTCACCTTGTTGATATCCTCTTGTGGGGCAGGGGGCTGTGGCTCGGGGTCATAATGCTGAGGGAATCCCCGGTCAGGAGAGAGAGGGAAACTGGTCCTCAGTGCCAAATTGTGCAAAACACCACACACCCTGATAATCTTGTACACTTTTAACGGGTGGTATAGAAGTCTTCCACCTGAGACATCCAGAGCTCCACATCTGCATTTCAGGAGGTGAGGAGCGTCTGAGGGGTGAAGCCTCTGTCACCTGTCATATTATAGACTACATCAGGACAATGTTTACAATTTCTACATGTTGTTAACTCAACAAGAAGCCAGTCATCACGTCCTGCAGCTGCCTGTAGTCTGTTCCCTACACTGCTATGTGTCAGGATAAAGGAATCATGTGCTGAAGCAGGTCAGTGTGCCACAATGAAGGGAAACCTGATGGATCGACTACCCACCTTAATAATAACATTAAAAATGACAGGCATTATGAAACGCAGGTGCAGATACCAGACCTATAGCATGATATTTAAAGGCTGTAAGCAGTTGAGTAAACATGTCCCATCAGCATTCATAAAACCAAACCGGGGAAAACGTCTTTCAGAAGCTGAGCAGGCGTGCGCCATGCCCCACAGGCCACACCCCCTCCACAACACCACGCCCCCTTCTCATGTAAACCTACACATAATTATATTTCGAATAGTCACCTTGTGGATAATTTGAATACACACACACAAAAAAATCAAATACACTTTAGAAACACTGAGCATGAGCATACAGGTGATCGTTTTGAAAAATTTAAATACTGGAGGATTTGTGATTCCAGATTGATCAATTTCTAGAAGTAAAGACTAGAAAAGATCTACAGAAATGAAAAAGACACGCACAAGCCAGTCTAAGCTTCAGCCTGTGAAGACTCTGAAGATGCAGAATACCAGAACTCACAAGTACATGTTTTTTTTTGTTGTGTTGCTGTTTATATTTTAGCTCAAATCTCAGTTGAATTCTTTATTCTGATTGTCTCGAAGCGCTTATTTTAACACACATCATTTTATAGTAAACACGTACACAGAGAATAAAGGAAGCGATAGAACAGTGGTTACCACTAACCATACTAACCATAAAACACTGTATAAGACTGTAGAAAGAACATTACTCATAATCTTATACTCCAGTGCTCATGTTAGTTCTCACTCTCCAGTGTTCTGTATTGTTGAAAGATTTATGATCAAACTCTTGATGTCACCCAAATGAGGATGGGTTCCCCTTTTGAGTCTGGTTCCTCTGAAGGTTTCTTTCTCATAACATCTAAGGGAGTTTTTCCTTGCCACAGTCGCCACGGTTGCTCATCAGGGATAAACACACACCATTCACCTTGACTTAAGCTGCTTTGAGACAATGTCTGTTGTAAAAAACGCTATACAAATAAACTTCACTTGACTTGACTTGACTTAAAATGGTTCAAAGTCTAATCAGAAGGCCATGAGTTCAAATTCTGCATCGATGGGCCCTTGAGTGAGGCCCTCAACTTCTCAATTGTTTAAATGAGATAATTGCCGCTCTAGATTCTGTAGGTATTCTGTAATTGTATGCTACACATATATAACCTAGAGAATTGTTTGTTTACTTACATTTTTTCCTTTTTTTAATCCAAATGATTATAATGAAACTAATATCTAATCATGTGTTCATAATAATATTAATAATTCAAATTTTAGTAACAATGTAACACTAACTATAACAATTATTTTGTGTCATTTTCAATGGGAAAATGAATATAGTTCTATTTGACCCCTTTTCTTCTTTCCTACAGAAATGCCAGTGTTGAAAAACAGCTTCTGGCACTTAAAGGTGTGTAAAGTTTTGATATTTCTGCCTTCAGTGTGTAAGAAAGTACAAGGTGATTATTACTGCATGATTTAGTTCTAATAAGCATATAAATATAACTATTTTACAGAAGTGAACACCAGACAAAATCTGGAAATCCGAGTCCTGAAGTACACAATCTGTAGCTTCGAGAAAAAACATCTGCTTAATCGAGGTACTTTCTTTTGATTACAGACGCAGACGTCATTGAACTGAAGTGAGAAATGTGACTAAATAAAACTAAATGTTATTTTTGTTTTTGATCCTCAACAGGAAAAACTCTTCAAACAGAAATGAGTTGAACAAAGGTAAACACTGAAATCTCTCTGAGTTTCTGTAGATGTTGATGTAGAAGGTATTTGCTTTGACTGTAATAAATTGTTTGTCATTACAGAGAAAAAGTGCTCCTCTGTAACACTGAAATCTCTCTGAGTTTCTGTAGATGTTGATGTAGAAGGTATTTGCTTTGACTGTAATAAATTGTTTGTCATTACAGAGAAAAAGTGCTCCTCCACGCAGACTGAGAACCAGCAGGAAGCTGACAAAGGTATTTAGATGTGACATGTTATAAACTATTTTCTAGAGGAGATACAGATTTATATAAACATGTGCTAAACCTATTTGTACATTTCCCCTCAGATGATCAGATTAAAAGTTATATTCATTATGCAGAAATCAAACACGCAGCTTTGTTTTATTGTTTATTTTATTGTACGTTTTTTTTTATATTTATACAGACCCAAACCCACAGCAAAGAGAACTGGATCAGACATGTCACCACCCAGGAAAGCTCAAAAGCCTCGACTTGATGCTGCTTCACCAGATCCTGTAAACACAACACACACAACACAATCTCTCCTCTACAGTGCATTAGAAACACTACAAAAGTCCTGTTCTGATGTTTTACCTACAGACAGGATTCATGCACTTCTCACAGGAACAAGTGAACTTTCTGTTCTGAGAGATGAAGAGAAACACGTCATTTCTGAGTTTTGTGTAAACGAGGTCAGTTCCTATCTTCTGTTTTATTAGTGTGCACGATTTAAACACTTTATTCTTTAGCTGTGGATTATATTTTCACATTTTTTAAAGTCGATCCATAATTCACTGGTCCTGGCAAATTCTGACTCTAGGTTTTAGTTTATACAATATCTATTAGTTTCCTAAACCCGGTCTAGTTGTATATATTAAATAATAATTTTCTTCATCTTATTTAGTCCTTAGCAGAGACGTTTCTGTCTGTGATTTTGGAGAAGATCAAGCTGGAGAGAGGGTTATGGGACATGATCTCCTGCAGTCTCTCTGTAGGGTTTATGTAGGCGTGTGTCAACAGAGAGGAGACTCTCACAAAGCACATGCTCTCGCCTACAGACTCCTTAAAGAAGGTGAGATTATACTGATATTTCATTACTTATCTACTAAAAATTATCGGACACTGATACAGAGAAGTAAATTGTGTGATCTGAAAACGTCTTTCCTGAAGCCATTTTTGTTTAATTTAATGTGTGCTTTGGGGTATTGTCATGTTGAAATTGAAATTCCTCAGCTTTTTTCAGTGTTTTGACCAGCAGCCCCAAAGCATTATGTTAAACCCACCATGGTTCACTGTCAGTATGGTGTTTTCCCACATGGTTTTGGTTTCTTGACTGAATCACTGGCTTGCATATTTATATTATTGATGTTGTTGTTTCCATCTTATATAAAAAAAACTGCAATTTCATAAGGGTGTGTTGACTTTATCTATCCAATGTATTTCTTTTTATACTGTATTTACGTCCTATTGTTTTGTTCCTTTGCAGATTTTCTTGAAGCCCCTAAAGTGATTATGGTCATGATCACAGCATGGCCAAGTATTTTGTCCCATGAAAGTGTTTTATGCCGATCAATTCACGTAGTGAGCAACCTGAAAGCAAAGGGAAAGATATTTTACTTGCTCAGCAACTATCTGCGCTGGGATGAGGTAAGTTGTTGATCTTTAGTGTTTCTCTCAGTGTCAATGTTTATTACTGTCAGGCCAGAACTGTATTAAACATCTTTTTTCAACTGGACTTTTCATGTATTTTTGCTTTCTTAATCTACTTTTAATTTCCAAGTACAGTGTAATCTAGTGGACAAATTCCTTTACACATATTGACTATGCTGTCAGTTAAACAGTGTTTTATTGCACTGGGTATTAAATAATGATGTATTTTTTTGCCAGGAGCCGCCAAGAAACATCTACAATATGATCACCATCACCCTGAAGTCTTTTCTGGAAGACAGCAGTCTGAGGTTCCTGGAGAACAGCTGGTATGGTTATGATCTCTGCCCTGCTACCTGGAACTACATCTTCAGCCTGGATCTTCTGTGTGCACAAATGGGCTGGACTTGGACCATTACCAATATTATACGGTACTGAATGCAAAACATCTTCAACATATTTCATTCTCAGCTTTTTAATATTTAAATCTGAATGATCAGAAATTAATAATTATTTTTCTATAACATCAGTGCTGAGAGTATTTCAGCTGCAAAGTTAATATTTAGGCGGCATTTTTATATCTAATCTTTAATACAATAAGATCTCACAGGGAAAATTGGGTAATTGTTGATATGGTGATGTTTCTGTGAGGAAATGTTTATTGTAAATTTATAAATGAAGTTTCCAGGATCAGTGTTCAGTCAGAGAGAATTCTGTAACTTTAGCTGTAAGTATTTCACCATGAGAGGGTCTTTTTTCGAAAGGTCAGGGTTCAAGCCCCAGAATCACAAAGTTCCACTCTTAGGCCCTTGAGCAGGACTCTTAACTCTCTGTGCTCAGGGGTGCTGTAGTCATGGCTGACCCAGTGCTCTGCCCCCGGCTTTCTAGTGGTGTAAAGTACATTATAAAGCATCATTACCTTTAGGACCTAGTTCTTATTCCTGACTTTTTCCATTAAGAGTCAAAGTTCTAGTGGTTGAAAAGTTCCCATTCTTGTATAAACTCATAATTGATCGTAGAACCACAATGGCTGCTCCATAACCACCACAAAGACCCTCAACATATCCATTTCTTCTCTTTTTTATTTACTAGGAAGGATCTTTGGCTGGTCCTGAACACTTGGCTGAGGCAAGCAAGAACAGAGCAAACACCGTTCCGAGACGTCTGTGTAGCAGCAGTTTTCAGGCTACTTGGTAAGTTTACTGTAAATCCTGTTTCAGAGCATTATCTCAGATTATTTCTGGATCTCTCTTTTCACTCGTGGTCTCTTTGTTCTTCTCAAACAGGGCGACTTGGTCAACTAGGACTTAAGGAGAACCTGCCAATGTCATTTCAAATTCTGGCAAAAAGCATTAATCAGTTTGTAACACAACAACTCTCAAAAGGTATTTCTGAAGCATCAAATGAAGATGTTTTATCGATCTTTATTTTATTCTCTGATGTTTAGTTTTGTGCTTCAGCAGACCCTGATTTTGTATTGGATGTTGTGTGTAGGTATGCCATGGGAAGTGCAGCTCTCAGTCATCTATGCCATTCATGATCTGGCACCCAGCAACCCTGAAGCAGCTCTGAAGACTTTGGAATCATGGAGGAAAAACAGCACACAGCGCGTTCCCTCAGCCGTCATCAAATGCATAACACAAATCGCCTTCCTTTTGTTGTCAGACCGAGTCCAAATATCATAATCGTGATTTATCTCTAAAACTTTGTACATTAATAAATCAGATTCTATTTATGTATAGATATTTGTAAATTAATAAATGTTTATTTATTTATGATCCGTACAGCAATTATCAGTTCATTATAGTTTACATCTATGTTTTAAAAGTCTGTATGCTATAGACTTCCTGACAGGAACTTCAGTTAGTTTGCATCTCCAAACCACCACAGTAAACACTTGAGCCCCCAGGGCTGAATTCTTATTTTGCTGAACGATGACATTCTTTTTCCATTTTAAATAGGAGTATGGGTTTTTTTTAACCAGTTTTGAGCAGAATCATACTGAAGACCCCCACAACAGCACAAGAGATCTGGATTCTGTACCAGTCTTTTGACATCAACAGCTTCGACGATCTGTTTTAAGCCAACTTGAAGAAATGGAAAATGATTCACAAATAAGAGGAAGACGGTGAAATTTGAATGTTTCATCTACTTTATTGTGCATGTTGTTTCACCCATCTTTAATTTATAATAAATTATAATTTAAACATTAGATCACTTGCACCCAAAGCACTGTAATTGTAAATTGTAAATGAGATTATCACAGAGAATAATCTCTCAGCACTCTGTCTCACTGAGACCTGGATTAAACAGGTGATTATATGGGTCTAAACTAGTCGACACCATCAGGATATGTTTAATAAAAGTGCTGCTTGTAGGAGATTTTAATATTCATGTAAATTATGTAAACGATGTTCTAGGATTATCATTTGTCGATTTATAAAACTCTTTGGGGTTTAAACAAAACATCACCAGACGTCACTGATATAGATATTTTACCTCAGAGTAATGACATCACAGACCATTACCTCATAATGTACACACTACCGGTAGAGCAGATTAGCCGTGTTTCACCACGTTATCGACTTGGTAGGACTATTGTTCCGACCACTAAGGACAGATTAATAAATAACCTGCCTGATTTATCTCAGTTTCTCACTAAACCCATAACTACTAATGATCTTGATAAAATGGCTAACAACATAGACTTATCCTCACTAGCACATTAGACACTGTTGCCCCCATCCGGTTAAAAAAGGTTAGAGAACAAGCACCTGCATTTTGGTATATTAGTCATACGCATGAACTCAAAAGAACAGCCCATAATCTGGAGAGAAAATGGAGGAAAACTAAATTGGAGGTATTTAGAATTGCGTATAAAGACAGTATGCTCAGCTACAGACAGGCGCTAAAAGCTGCTAGAGCTGAACACCTGAGCAAACTCATAGAAATAAAAAGAAACAATTCCAGGTTCCTTTTCAGTACAGTAGCTAAATTAACTACAAATCAGGGATCTGAAAAATGTGTTCCATCACAGTTTAGTAGTGAGGACTTTATGAATTTCTTAACTGAAAAAATAGCTAACATTAGAAAAACAATTGTGGTGGTCCAACCTCTGACAGCATCTCCTGACACAATCTCACCTACAACTCCACAACTACACTGTTTTACATGTACAGGACAGGAAGAGCTGTATAATGTTATTACCAAAGCTAAATCAACAACATGTCAGTTAGATCCCATTCCAACTCATCTGCATTGTGAGTTTGTGGATTGTAGAGGACAGAGTAGTATGGAGACCATTTTTGCCAGGTCTCTTTCTCATGGTGGAGTCATGAACACTGACCTTAAACTGAGGCAAGTGAGGCTGCAGTTTTTTGGATGTTGTTGTGGGGTCTTTTGTGACTTCTTGGATGAGTGGTCTCTGTGCTCTTGGGGAAATTTTGGTCAGCCGGTCACTCCTGGGAAGGTCCTCCACTGTCCTATGTTTTTGCCATGTGTGAATAATTTCTCTCACTGTGGTTCACTGGAGTCCCAAAGCTTTAGAAATGGCTTTATAACCTTTTCCAGACTGATAGATCTCCATTACTTTCTTTCTCATTTGTTTCTGAATTTCTTTGGATCTCAGCATGATGTCTAGATTTTGATGATCTTTGGTCGACTTTACTTTGTCAGGCAGGTCCTATTTAAAAGATATCTTGATTGTGAACAGGTGTGGCAGTAATCAGGTCTGTGTGGTGAGAGAAATTGAGATTAGGTGTGATAAACCACAGTTTTAACAGGGGGGCAAACACTTTTTCACACAGAGCCATGTAGTTTTGGATTTTGTTTCCCCTCAATAATAAAAATCTTCATTTAAAATCTGCATGTCGTGTTCACTTGTGTATCTTTTACTAATATTTAAATTAGTTTGACGATCTGAAACATTAAAGTGTGACAAACATGCATATAAATATACACAGTGGTGTGAAAAAGTGTTTGCCCCCTTTCATACTACTTTCATACTACTACAAAAGTATGTACTTGATATCCTAGGCAATTTTTTCTTTCTTTGTCTTCCCCATTTAGTTGAATCTTCTGAGGAGAAGTGGGTTCACACACCAGCCATCAACTAGAAAAGAGGTTCAAGCAGTCTCCAAACTCAGCACTGTTTCAGATCTACCAGTAAGAGTGAGAGACAGAAAATCCCAGTCTTCACTGGTTGTATCCCCCAACACACCTGAAGAGAGGTGGAATCAGGATTTTACACCCCAGCCAGTCTGTAGACCATCTGTCATAGCACTTGTTGATGAGAAGATGTTGGGAACTGGCTACAAACTGTTCGTTGACGACTTCTACACAAGTCCAGCACTGTTTAGAGATCTCCTAAAAGAAAATAATATCTGGGCCTCATCACTGGCTGAGAGAAGAGGATGTGCTGTTTGTAGAATGGAAGGAGAAAAGGAAGGTCCAGATGTGCTCCATCATTCACAGAGGCACTGAAGGAAGCATTGTGCTACTTTTATTTTCATTACTTTCTTCTTCTACTGTTTTTCTAATGTTCAAATACCAGTCTTATGCTTATTGTGTGAATGTTATTATTCCCAGTACATTTGGTTATCAGGCTGCTTTTCCTCAAACAGACGGAGGGAGAAAAGGACTACACACAGTCTCAGAATAATGTTTATAGGAATCTCCTTTTTATTGTATTTTCTTCAAAGTTGAAATATAAACTCATTACACATGTGACTTTTAACCCGTCACTATTCTGGATTGCTTCAGGACGAATTCATGTATTTATATATATAAAAAAATATGTTTATGACGTACACAGGACTAAGGAACTTAAGCATCTTTGGATGATGTTAAGCCAAAGTGTGTTCTTTCAAAAGAGATGTAAATTGTGTATGTAGCACACTGTTGTCAGGAACTTTTACCATTGAAAGTCAGGAAGGTCATTTTCAGCTGTGAGGCCCAAAAGTGGGGCTGAAACCGAACAGGGTTCAAGAAACCGGGTTTATTTTCATATAAGTAACAGTATTTAGTTCAGTAAACTTCAGTTCATTTAAAGGAGAATTCAGTGCTGTTTAGTTCAGTAAAGTCTTCATTTAATCCAAAACTATTCCATTCATTAAGTTCAATTATCCTCAAATTAATATTTTTACATTCAATGAAAACAAATCATCCAGTTTTCATTGATGTTTATTTAGTGAATAATGCATTAATAAACAATTGGTTTCACTCAGAATGACGTTTTATTTTTTAATAAGTAGTAAAAATGTGTTTTTTATAAAACTCATCTGAAGCATAAAGATAAAAATGCACCAGTTGGTTAAAAGGAAACATTTAAAAGTAAAACATTTATTCCAGCTCATAAATCCTATAAAACATGCAGCATTAAACATGAACTTCCAGCAGATGAACATCTCATAATACTGTCTGGAAGTGAGAAATGTACAGGTTGTTTTTACTCCATACACATGAACTTACTTTGATCAGAAACACAATCATACTCCAAATCAATTAATCAATAAAGTCAATAAAAGAATCCCAAACTGCTGTGTGTCTTGTCTTCGCTAATAATGACGTCATTAGAGCTCCACTACTTCTAATGACCTGCTGTGACAGTGAGCTCTAATACACATCACACTGCCACCTGCTGGTCATTTATGATTCTGCAACGCGCTTTCCCTCTGTAATATGTGCGCATGCGCATCGTGAGTGTGTGCGTGTAAGAGAGAGGGGGGGCATATGTGACGTCACAGAAGATGGCGGGGTTATCTCTCTGTGACGTCACAGTAGGGCAACCTGTATGTAAGTCAGAATGCGTCTCTGTTTCTCTCATTTCCAAAGTTTGTGCGTTTGAGTAAAGACACGTAAACATGGGCTCTTCAGAAGGTTTAAAGATATTTTTCAAACCAGAAAAGAGAGGAATTCTGAGCAGATTGTTGAAAAGAAGGAGAAGCTGGAACACATGGAGAAAGTAGTAACAGACTTGGATGCATTTTCTCTTCTAATGATAGAGAAGATAACAGAAGAGAAAGAAGAGAAAGCCATTCTGCTACAGACGGTGCAAAAGCTGGAGGCTACTTTGGCTTCTGAGCGAAAGCAGCAGGAACAGGATATAACTGAGAGAAGCCAGAGCTGGGCGAGAGAACAAAAACAACTGGAGGAACGTGTTGCTCAGCTTGAGTTTATTTTGGATCAGACCACCATGAAGCTCCAGTCTTCCCTGAAAATCCATGAGGAACTGGAGAAAACTGTAGAATGTGAGAGAGAGAGCTGGACGAGAGAACAAAAAAAGTGGAGGAACATGTTGCTCAGCTTGAGGCTAATTTGGAATTTGAGAAAAATAAATGGAAGGAGAAAAGCAAGAAGTCCTTTCTGCAACTAGACATAAGGGAGAGGAACAACTTACAGCTCCAGACCTTTCGAGAGGTTCAGGATACTCTAAATCTCTGTAAAGAAGAGAGGAAGACTGCAAAGCATGAGAAAGATAATTTTATAAGACACCAAGAGCGACTGGAGGAACGTATTGTTCAGCTGCAGGCCACTTTTGATTTTGAAAAAAATATATGGGAGGAAAAAATAAAGAAGGCCAAACAAGACATGCAGGAGAGGACCATCCTACAGCTTCAAATCATCAGAGGCCTTCAAGATTCCCTGAATCAGTGTAAGGAAGAGAAGAATTGTGCAGAGCATGAGCGAGATAATTTGATTAAAGAACGAGAACAACAGGAGGAACGTGTTGCTCAGCTGAAGGCCACTTTGGAATTTGAGAAAAATAAGTGGAAGGAAGAAAGAACGAAGGCCGAACTAGACATGGAGAAGAATAACAATTTACAGCTCCAGACCATCAGAGAGCTTCAGGATTCTCTTAATCACTGTGAGGAGTTGAAGAATAGAGCAGAGCATGAGAGAGATCATCTGATGAGATACCAGGAGCAACTGGAGGGCCATGTTGTTCAGCTGAAGGCAACTTTGAATTTTGAGAGAAATAAATGGAATGAGGAAAAAAAGAAGGTTGAACTAGATATGGTTTGGAGTTCTAATATGTTCCTCTCCTCCATTCGAGAGCTCCAGGATACCGTGAATCACTGTAAGATACAGAAGAAAAGCAATTAGAGAAACATGTAGCTCAGCTGAGGGCACTTTGGGATCTGATTATAAGAAACAGCAGCAAGATGAGACGAATCTGGACATCAAAGACAGGAACAGAAAGCTGAACCTCTACAAGCCCAAAGAGTCGCAGAAAAAGTGATTCATAAATTTATTATTATTATACATTTTATTTATTTATGTATTTTTTCCCTCTTTCCCCTAAATATATGTGTATATATTTGTAATTTTATGCTGTTCTGTGTATTGTAATGTAAATTGTACTTGTTATTGCCACGTTGTTTGTTTATAGCTAATTGTTTAATAAAAAAATATATATATATAAAAAACGGTTGTACTTCCTGTATATTTTGAATGACACGATCGGTATGTGTTTCATTTACAAACTATGCCTCCCTTTTCCGGTTTGTCTGAATTGTCGTGTTTTCTAATTTGTTAATTTGTTTTCTAAATTGTTAATGTCTTTGGCACTTTTTGGCCACCGTAAAAATGCCTCTGTCTCTGTAATGCCACAGGTTGTTATATACAGTTGATGTAGAAATAATGTACAGTGGTGTGATAAAGTGTTTGCCCCCTTCCTGATTTCTTATTATTTTGCATGTTTGTGACACTTTAATGTTTCAGATCATTAAACTAATTTAAATATTAGTAAAAGATACACAAGTGAACACAACATGCAGATTTTAAATGAAGGTTTTTATTATTGAGGGGAAACAAAATCCAAAACTACATAAAATAAATTTTACTATGTAAATAAATGCATAGTTTTTTTTTACTTATAAAACAATAAAATAAATTTTACACAATGTATAAATACTTAATTTGAGCACCAGAAAAATACAATACATACAAATTACCTCAATAAAAAAAGGAAAAAAATACCCATATATATATATATATATGCCAATTACAGTAAATCCTGACAATTTTAGAAATGGAGCATTAACACTGATATAGTCAGAACTTTACATCCTGATGGCTCTAATAATGATCCTAAAACAAACAGTACATGTAGCCAGCATTCACACTCTATTCATATAGACTGCCTGCACACTAATAGCTATCATCAACACAGTAATCACCTGATAATGTGCTCTCATAATGCACACACACACAAAAGAAGTTGTTAAGAGGATTATCCATCTGCCTCCTCTCTACAGATGTGTGAACTACTTCAAGGTAAAAGTCAAACATTTACTTCATTGTTAGAACCAAAAAGCAACACTTGGAAAAAAAACATACATCTATGGGAATATATTTTCACAATTTTTGGTTTATAAACATCTCACATTTCTTAAACCTCTTCATATAATTTTAATTGACTTTTATCATAAAAGCTACATTTTCATTTACTCTTCTCTTCACAACTCTTTCATGTAAACATAACACATATAAAACAGTATTTCATTAATTCCATATATAGTGCAGTCAAAAAGACCAATTAAAGCACAATAACTTATAAAGTACTTTTTTGTGTTGTTAACTCGGTTTATTACAACCAACATCACATGTATAAAACACACACCCCCTTAATGTACAATAAGAAAAAAGAACCCTGCTTCACAAAATGACTGCACCCCAAACAATTTTCTACACTTTAAATCTACCTCATGCACATATTCCCTTCACATTCAAAATGTCCTCACCTGTTTAAAAAATACAGAACTACTAATACAAACCACCATAAATACGTCATGCAAAACACAATATAAATATTCCCCAAGCATCCATGCAACACAACACAACTCCACTTCATATTTACTTTTCACAATATCCATAAAACGATTGTAACTATTTATTATTTCCTTATTAACTACAGCTTCTACCAGCAATTACTTCTAATAACCACTGCAACATTGCATACACACAAGTAACATTATGTTCTAAAAAAAACACATGCACAGATAAACAATGCCCCATTTTTCTTAACTCCACCCCTTACTACTGACACTTTAAATACAGAGCAACCTTTCTCCCCACTCAAACTTCTTCTGATGCAATGACTCCTTAGATTCAGTTTAAGTCACTGAGTCAGTTTACTGGAATTGATTCAATAAAGTCTGAATCGATTGATTCACCAGGAAATGACTCGATTTCACAGTTTCTGAAAAATCTACAACATAAAACAGTCGTGTCTCCTTATAAATATTACTTTTAAAGACACTTTTGTTCTGTTTGTGAAAAACCAGCAGGTGGTCAGAAAGTTCCTTCTCTGTTCCTGGGTTAGTTTGAGGGGTTCACCTCAGTCCTCTTTAAATGCTTTTAATTTTCTTTCTCTGAATTATGCTGCTGTTAATCTCTTCCATACATCATACATTCTTATACAGGGGTCCAGACTGCGACTAAAATGATCAACCAAAAAGAATAATTGAGTAATATTTTTGACGAGATTCCCACCTGCGTCCTTATAAATTTGCACGGTATGACCGAGTAATCTGCATGTCATGACTTTTGATGTGCGTGTTCTGTGAGGAACGGTTCGAAAAAAACGCTTTCCTTTCGTGTTACGGGGCTGAGACTTGCAGAATCGCATTTTTAGCCCCTAAGAAGATCAGTCATGAAAGCCCCTACACGACTGTGCCAGACAGTGTTGTGGTAGTTACTAAGAAATAGTGACTAGTTACAGTTACTCGTTACTTCATTCAAAAAGTAACTCAATTACTTTGTTGATTATTTTCACCAAAAAGTAATGCGTTACTGTTAAAAGTAACTTTTCAATTACTTTTTTAAAGAACATTCTTTAATGTTCCCATTAATGCCCTTTTATGTGTTATGATCTACAAACACAAAACTGACTTAAACACAAAGTCATTTTTAAACACTATTTTATTTCATTCACACCAGCACAAACTGAATATATCACAAGGATTTCTGAATAAATAACAAAACAAGCTGAATAATATAAACGGAAACGTAATGCATTTTATAATGCATAAAATTAGTGTTTGAACATATAACAGAAATGTCTCTGTGGCTACTAAACTAACCATTATTTTTAACAAACAAATATTTTTAATAACAAATGTGTGCTTATTTATTTAAAACAACAAAAGGTGCTTACTAGCAAGGACCTGAATGAATGTTAATTTAAGTTTGACCCTCCAAACCAGTGGTTGTACCTCATGAGAAGAAGTCTCTCAAACCTTTGGTCAGACAGCTTGTTCCTCTTTGGAGACAGTACCAGACTTCCCAGGCTGAAAAGTCTCTCAACAGGTGCACTTAATGGAGTAGCTGCATTTTTCTTCAGAGAAATTTCCTTTATTGTGGGAAATTGTTTAAGAATCTCTATTCCTGTATCGGTTGTTCTCAAGTAGGTCATTACTTCAGTTTCCACAGTGCTGAAGGTATCATCAGCCTCCTCAAAACAGAAAAAGTCCTGCAGATTGAAGGAGCTTGAGTCTGGTGTTGTCTGAGACACAGGCATCTTGGCTGCTTGCTGAACAGGACCAGGGTGAGGGATGAGCTTGTGACACTCTGCTGCAAGCATTCCTTTGACCATCTCTTTCTTCCTCTGGTCTCTCAACCATCTCAGTTTGAACATAAGAAATGAGACAGCTGCCAGTATTGCATTGTCGCTTTCCATAACGGATAAAAATCGTGTTTTGATTGCTTGCAGAAAAAAAACAAAAAAAAACCCCACAGTGACACAGATTTTAGAATGAGTGAAATATTTCCTCTATGTACATTCTATGAAAGCTGTACACCACTGTGATTTTTGACCTATAGATATGAGTTATAAAATCATTTAAATATCACAAAAACACACATTAAGAAACTAAAAATATACGTGCAACTGGACAAAACTAAAACTTTATTTTGCAAAAAAAGGAATTATGGTATTATCACTGTTTATTTTTTATCCAGTGGGTAGGTGCAGTACAGTGTGTGAATAGAATCAAATATTATTTTTTGCACTTTACATTCTTTCCATTTCTTAGGCTTTATTGGTGCTTGCTCGGCTAAAAATATTAATGTTGTAGGGTGCCCACCCAATGGCCCAACGACGGAATCCCCTGGTGTGGGAGAAGGTATGCTGCATGTTAGTCCTTCTCGCGCGGCTGTAAAAGATTACTCAAATAGATTGCACTTTGTTACATTAATCCAATTTTAACCTCGAATCTGACTTTAATTTATAATTAAGATTATGAATATCACGAATTTAAGATGATCACCTTATTGGTTGTACTTCTTCTTGTGCTCAGCTAACGATACCTGCTCACTGAGGCACATTGTCCAGTCCGAATCTTAATTAAATAATGTATTTAGCCACTTAGTTATTGTCAGGGATCCCCCTGCCACGCCCCCTTCAGCAGCTGTCAAACTTTGGCATTCCCCGAAGCACTTCTTCTCCCGTGTGTGCCTACGTCATGCTGATCACACACACCTTCACTCACTCATCTCCTTCCTGCAGATGAACATCTCATAATACTGTCTGGAAGTGAGAAATGTACAGGTTGTTTTTACTCCATACACATGAACTTACTTTGATCAGAAACACAATCATACTCCAAATCAATTAATCAATAAAGTCAATAAAAGAATCCCAAACTGCTGTGTGTCTTGTCCTCGCTATTAATGACGTCATTAGAGCTCCACTACTTCTAATGACCTGCTGTGACAGTGAGCTCTAATACACATCACACTGCCACCTACTGGTCATTTATGATTCTGCAACAATCATAGAGTCACTCCGGTCAACTTCCGGTTTTCAACTCAGACCGTTTACTGTCAAATACCGCGTACTAACTGCTTTCTCTATGGAGCTCTGTGTAATAAGTGTAGTTTAAACACTCATCAATCATCAACAGAATGTGAATAAAAGACAGTTTGGACTTTAAAAACCTCTATGTATTATGTAACAGAGATATCTACTGAAGTTAGCATGCTAAGCTAGCCCCGGTCCGTCCTCAGAGAGCATGGAGTCCCGCTGACCTTCACTCGCTTTATACACAGTTTACAGCCATTTTTATCTTATTTATGACTGTAATATCGCTCTTCTCTCAGGAACAACAGAAAAGTTGTGAAGACGCCATGATATTTTATCCGAGCTTTTCCTCTGTAATGTGCGCATGCGCATAGTGAGTGTGCGAGTGTAAGAGAGAGATCCCGAGTGACGTCACAGACGGAGGGCGGAGCATCTCTCTGTGACATCACAGTAGGGCAACCTGTATGTATGTCAGAATGCGTCTCTGTTTATCATTTCCGAGGTTTGTGCGTTTGAGTAAAGACACGTAAACATGGGGCTCTTTAGAAAGTTTAGAGAGTTTTTTCAAACCAGAAGAAAGAAGAAATCTGAGCAGATTGCTGAAATGAAGGAGAAGCTGGAACACATGGAGAAAGTAGTAACAGACTTGGATGCATTTTCTAATCTGATGAAAGAGAAGATAACAGAAGAGAAAGAACAGAAAGCCATTCTGATACAGACGGTGCAAAAGCTGGAGGCTACTTTGGCTTCTGAGAGAAAGCAGTGGGAACAGGACATAACTGAGAGAAACTCCACACACCTCCAAAACATCACCGAGCTCCAGTCTTCCCTGAAACTCTACGAGAAACAGGAGAAAACAGTAGAACGTGAGAAAGAGAGCTGGGTGAGAGAACAAAATCAACTGCAGGAACGTGTTGCTCAGCTTGAGGCCACTTTGAAAAGAGAGAAAGAAAAAAAGACCAAACTAGAAATGGAGGAATTGAACAAGTTACAGATTCAACCCATCAGGGAGCTTCAGGATTCTCTGGATCATTGCAAGGATGAGAAAAATGAATTGATGACAGACCGAGAGCGAGTGGAGACACGTCTTGCTCTATTTGAGGTCGCGTTGGAATTTGAGAGAAAGAAAATAGAGAAAGAAAAAAAGAAGGCCAAACTAAACATGGAGGAAATGACAACCTCACATCTCCAAACCACCAGGAAGCTCCAGGATTCCCTCAACCACTGTGTGGAAGAGAAAAAGAGGGCGGAGCACGAGAGAAATTATTTGATGAGGAAACGAGAGCGACTGGAGGAACATGTTGCTCAGCTGGAGGAAACTTTGAGAAATAAATGGGAGAAAAAACGAAACGGCAAACGAAACATTACTCGCTTTATACTGAACTTAAGAACAGGAAATGGCAGCAGTGGAGAGAATCTGCAAAGCTCTGGGCAGGTTTAGATTCAGCATGTGAACACACACCATACATATAGTTTTTTTTCCTCTCTACTATATTTTACTATTTCTACTATGTTTGTTGTAATAAAAACTAAATACTTGAATTTTGTGTGTGTTTTGTTTCTTTTAATAAAGTGTTTATGACATTTAATTCCCAACTAAGTATTAAAATCCACATGATAATATTTTGGGGAAAATGTGACAAAACCCAATTCTGTTTAAACCCAATTTTACATGAACAGAAGTGAAACTGATCAAAACTATCGATTGCTGCAAAAAGGGTTAGTTAGAATGCAGCCTTATAACATCTACTGTTCACATATAACTTTTGAGAAACTCAGTTAGTTAAAAACATTAAAAATATCGTCTCATTGTAATGAACGGTGTTCCAGCATGAAAAAACCCCTGACCTGCATATATACATACAATAATCAGTTCCCAAACATCTCAACATTCACTGTTTCTAGTTCAATAACAGAACAAATAGCA
This sequence comes from Silurus lanzhouensis, assembly GCA_039877035.1. Taxonomy (NCBI): domain Eukaryota; kingdom Metazoa; phylum Chordata; class Actinopteri; order Siluriformes; family Siluridae; genus Silurus; species Silurus lanzhouensis. Next base: position 84,215 of record JBCEWE010000002.1, on the reverse strand, counting down.
TTCGTCCACCTGCAAAGACATTTCCATCACATGACTAACCTTAACCTTAACCCTAGAAGCAAACTTTCTGATTCCGTAGCATCTCTGGATGGTGTTTCTGTTTCAGCGTGTACAGCAGTTAAAGATCTTGGTGTGATTATTGACTGTAGACTTTCCTTTAAGGCTCACGTTAATAACATCACCAGGTTCGCCTTCTTTCACCTTAGAAATATTGCTAAAATTAGAAATATGATGTCGTTACAGGATGCAGAAAAACTAGTTGATGCTTTTGTTACTTCTAGATTAGACTACTGTAACGCTTTACTGTCTGGGTGTGTGAGTAAGTGCAGAAATAAGCTTCAGTTAGTTCAGAATGCAGCAGCAAGAGGCCTCACTAGATCTAGGAAATATCACCACATCACTCCTGTTTTAAGAAGTAGGCAGTAAAATACATGAAAAGTCCTGGTAAAAAAGATGTTTGATGACTGTTCTGGCCTGCCAGTAATAAACAATGGAACTGAGAGGAACACTAAGATTCATCTACTTACCTCATTGTATTGTATTGTACTGTATTGTATTGTATTGTATTGTATTGTATTGTATTGTATTGTATGTTGTATTGTATTGTATGTTGTATGCTCAAATAAACACTGGAACAAATAGAAGACAGAAAAAGAAAAAGGGTAAAAAGAAAATGACTGTAAATTGGTTTTCATAGAACATGTATGAATTTGAAGCAGAAGTCAGAACAAGAAAAACACAGGTAGGAACCGAACCTCAGACCCCAATGTAATGTAGAACACAGACACACTGTATGACATTAAATTAGTTCACATTTATTAACAACATCCCGACTTCCCAAGACATGGCATAATGACACCAGACTCTTTCTCCAAATAATTATAGAGGATCATCACATACACAAAGCTTCTGTGTCTAAACTGCAATTTCTTGGGGCATCTGATATCAGAACAATGTAAAACTTAAAAGAAAAAAATAGGCAGGCAAAAAATCCCTGTGCCCAAGACCAAGGAACAGCTCATGTATTTCCTAGGAATGTGGTTGCAGGAATTTTCAAGACTGGAAACTTCCCGTGTGAATTATCAGGAATATTTAGGTATTAACAGGAATTAATGAAAATAAAGTTGGAATTTACAGAATTGCAAGTTATCCTATAACAGGGAACTTAAATGTAGTTAAAAAATAACTTGCTTGATAATCAACCAGATTGAATGCAGTTTCAGTTGAATTTCTACCTGCACATTCATCAATCACATGCACACAGCACACTTACTGCAGGGCTCCTGAGACCGTACCCCTACATGCACTGTGTTTTCTTCATGTAAACAATGAGTCACGCCTCAAACAAGGTTAAAAACCACTGCCTTATGGGTAATAAAAGACCAATAATCAGGATCAGTGTTAACCCTGTCAGAATAACTGCTGAAAGATCATCCACTTTCTTGTGCCAATCCATGTGATTAATTATAAAGTACAGATGTTTAAGTGAATCAGGTTCTGCCCCACATTAACTGTCAGCTATATTGCTTTCAGAGCTCAAAATGAACAAAGCATTAAAGCTGCAAGAAAATACCTCAACTTCAGTTTCTGTCAAATTCCTTTTCTTTAAGGACATCAAACATCACTGACTTTACTAAAGTGGATTTCAAGAAATAAAATGCCATCATTGAATGCTCTCTGTGATGAAGAGACATTAGACATGATTGAAATTCAAAATCTTTATTTATTTAATAGTGTTTATTGTGTCTCGCTGTAGTAAAAGTGTTCAGACTCTCTGTTTCTCTTGTCTTCTTCTTTTTTTTCTATTTCTCCTTTTCTTTTGAATGTTTTCTTGTCTCAGCTGAGCAACACTTTCCTCCCATCGCTCTCGGACTCTCATATAATGATCTGTTTTATTCTCTGAAGTCTTCTTTTCTTCCTCACAGAGATTCTGGGTATCCTGGAGCCCCCTGTTGGTCTGAAGCTGTAAGTTGTTCCTCTCCTCTATGTCAAGTTTAGTTTTCTCTCTTTTGTCCTCTTGTTTTTCTTTAAGATCCAACGTGGGCTCAAACTGAGCAACACGTTCCTCCAGTCGCTCTTTCTCTCTGATCAAATGATCGCTCTTCTGCTCTGCACTATTTTTTACTTTCTCACAGTGATTCTGAGTATCCTGGAGCTCCATGGTGGTCTGTTCCAAATTGACCTCAAGCTGAGCAACATGTTCCTCTATATTCTTTTGTTTTCTCGTCCAGCTCTCTTTCACACATTCTACAGTTTTCTCCAGTTCCTCATGGATTTTCAGGGAAGACTGGAGCTCCATGGTGGTCTGATCCAAAAAAAACTCAAGCTGAGCAACACGTTCCTCCAGTTGTTTTTGTTCTCTCGCCCAGCTCTGGCTTCTCTCAGTTATGTCCTGTTCCTGCTGCTTTCGCTCAGAAGCCAAAGTAGCCTCCAGCTTTTGCACCGTCTGTAGCAGAATGGCTTTCTCTTCTCTCTCTTCTGTTATCTTCTCTATCATTAGAAGAGAAAATGCATCCAAGTCTTTCACTACTTTCTCCATGTGTTCCAGCTTCTCCTTCATTTCAGCAATCTGCTTAGTTTTCTTCGTTCTTCTGGTTTGAAAAAACTCTCTCAACCTTCTGAAGAGCTCCATGTTTATGCCTCTTTACTCACAAGCAAAAACCTCGGAAATTAGAGAAACAGAGACGCGTTCCCTATTATAGACGTTGCCTTACTGTGACGTCACAGAGAGATGCCCCGCCCCCCCGTCTGTGACGTAACCCGGTTTCTCTTAACCGGACACTATGCGCATGCGCACATTACAGAGGTAAGGAGCGGATAAAATATCGTCTTTACAGCTTTTCTGTTGTTCCTGAGAGAAGAGCGATATTACAGTCATAAATAAGATAAAAACGGCTGTAAACTGTGTATAAAGCGAGTGAATCCGAGTTGAGAACCGGAAGTTGACCGGAGTGACTCTATGAATGTTGCAGAATCATAAATGACCAGTAGGTGGCAGTGTGATGTGTATTAGAGCTCACTGTCACAGCAGGTCATTAGAAGTAGTGGAGCTCTAATGACGTCATTAATAGCGAGGACAAGACACACAGCAGTTTGGGATTCTTTTATTGACTTTATTGATTAATTGATTTGGAGTATGATTGTGTTTCTGATCAAAGTAAGTTCATGTGTATGGAGTAAAAACAACCTGTACATTTCTCACTTCCAGACAGTATTATGAGATGTTCATCTGCTGGAAGTTCATGTTTAATGCTGCATGTTTTATAGGATTTATGAGCTGGAATAAATGTCCAAAAACCTCAAATCAACACTGAGTAATTTTTGTAATTTGGTAGATATTAGATCTTTTGATGTATTATTCTTTTTTAATTATCTGTGTTTTAAATACACAATTATAAATATCAAGGCTTTTACTGGGTAATAAATTAAAAACATAAAGTCATAATTTACTTAAGTGAAATTGAAAAACATCAAAATACAACAAAAAATAAATAAAAATGACTATCAATATGTTTAAAACTAGAATAAATCTGTTTCGGACAGTTAAATACAGTGCAGTATTACAGCCTTATTTTAAATTAATTTTATAAACACAGCTTGTCATTATAATATTAATAATAATAATAATAATAATAATAATAATAATAATAATAATGATATATTATAATTTATAATAATACTTTATTGCAATAGGGTGCTTTAGTACCTAAAGGTCTACATTTAAACATACTTTTATATTCTAAAATTATACATTTTTATGATTATTATATGAAGATTTCCACATTTATATGATTTATCCTACAGATTAATCACTATAAAGAAAATAGAAACATACACAAGAATGTTATTAACAACTTGTACACTGTACTGCACGATCCATGTGGAATATAATGTGATATAATATTAAATATTGTGAATGTAAACAAACATTTAGCAGTAGTTGAAAAAAATCAGTCCAGTCTCTGAGCATAAGCACTGAAGCACTTGGAATTTACTCGGTCAATAATAAAAACTCTTTGCTATAGTTGTGAGGTGACTGATACACAAAGCCATGGAGCAGTTGGACACTGGGGAGACAATCAGATGAATGAAAGTAGAAAATGTGATAAAACCCTAAAGTTTATTGTGAGATTTGAGTCGTGATCGTTCAGATGCACAGTGTAGCAGCAATGACACAAACTTTACTTCACAACAAGAGCAAAAATACATGAATGAAAAAATAAATGAAGTTAAAATTCATTAAAATGGGAAAAAAAAAATCCAATGTTATTTAAACTTTGGACAAAAAATCTTATATTCTGTTATTCAGTTCTCTTATACTGACCACTGGATGTTCTACACGCCACCTCATGGTAAAGACTCTCTGATGACAGGAGACTCCACCATGATGCCGAGGCGATAAGAAGATCAGTAACATCCTGACACTGAGTTACAGTACAGTGGTCAGGGTCATACAGAGGTTTTCCAAGACGTGTTCCACTCAGAACAGACCTCACAAGGGTCCATCAAAGAAGTCGAGTCCTCGTGCTGTGCGTCAGGTGCAGAAGCTGCTTCAGAAAACAGACACACGAGTGCTGCAGCATCGCTTTAATCACTTCTTATTTCAAGAAATCTTACTAAGTGTAATTATTTTACTGACCACCGAGCACCATAGAGTGAATAAAAATGTATTAATATTCTTCATTCATACAATTCGTACAAGATGATTCATACAAATCAACACAATTCATTTTAGAATTGTATTAATAGTGTAAAGAGTAAAGTTTGAAGTCATCGAGGATGTAACACGACTTTAAAAAAGAGCTGGAATAAATAGAGTGAGAACAGCAGCCGCTGCACAGACTCCAGATCACACACTCTCATACAGTATTTGAAAAGCACTTGTATTCCTCTCAACCGAGAACAGAAAGCTGAGGGTACATTGGGAACAAGTTTCCCAAAACTGTATAGTTGCAATCTGGAAAACATTTTGCCTGAATCATGATTTCTGCTCATTTATGCTGTGCAGATGATTGTGTGGATCCATAGGGTAGTGGTCGTCACATCTGCTTTACACACAGAAGGTCCTTCCAGTGGAACCATGCAGGTTGCAAACATGAGTGAGGTTTATATATTACTCACAAATTGTTACTCAATCGTGGAAATAAATAAACAGTTGTGCATGTTTCTGCATTGTGGTTGAAACAGAAATGGAGGAAAAGCATTCCAAAATTAGAATCAGAGACTCAAGGGCATGGCTCCACTGGGGCTCGAACCCAGGACCTTCTGCGTGTAAAGCAGACGTGATGACCGCTACACTATGGAACCTGCTGCTGAGAAGGTTGATGTCTAATGTGCATAAATAGAAACATATCTCTCAAAATCTAACTGGAAAAATATAAATTAAACTTAGAAAATTCACTGACTCAAATGTCACAATCATCTCCACTGTTTTGGGCATCAGCTTTATGAGAGTCTCCTCACTGTTCACATAAGGCTACATAACCCCTACAGAGAGACTGCAGGAGTTCATGTCTCATAGACTGTTTCTCTGCCTCGATCTTGTCCAAAATCACAGACAGAAACATCTCTGCTAAGGACTAAATAAGAAGAAAGAAAAGGATCATCTAATCAGAGGTGAACAGAGTACACAGCTTCAGTACTTGAGTAAAACTAAAAGTACCCCTTGCTAAATTTTACTCAAGTACAAGTAAAAGTACTACAGTCAGATGTCTACTTAGGTAAAAGTACATAAGTACTTGTTTTTAAAAGTACTTGAGTATAAAGAGTACAAGAGTAAATTTTCTAAATATTGCATTACTACTGCCACAGTGCTTACATTTATGTACAGAAACGTCCTACATGGAGTTATGAAAAATGTTAATGTTAATACCTTGGAGAATGTAAAAGGAATTCAAAGTAAAATCAAGTCATTTTCATCTTTTGATCATGTTGCTTTATTTAACATTTCTCACTTGCACACAAGGCAATAGAACAATGGCAACGCTCCGACAAACCTCGGCTAGAGTTTTAATGGATTTTTTGCACCCACATTTAAACCTGACTGTGTAAAACCGACCGCTTACTCAAGAACATCAGAGCAAATGCTCAGCTTACATTAATGTGTAATATCAGAAATGAAAATGTGAGTTTCTCTGATGAAAAAACAATCAAATCAATAAACCTAAACCAGCAAAGAAGGCAATATAGCAATGTTGTAACACACCGCTGAACCTAATATACACGGAGCATAGAGCAAAGAAGAGAAAATAATAATGATTAAAGAAAATCAGCTAATTAGCTGTGTTTAGGTCAACAAACAAAGAAGGAAAAATAAAATTCAGCTCATTTGAGTGACAGTATTAAGCCCCTTCCTCTCACATTGACTTACAGGCAAAGGCAGGAGAAAAAACTTTCAGCTGAATAACACCATTCTCACACACACAATCTATGTGTGACAACTTTGTGTGTGTGTGTGTGTGTGTGTGTGTGTGTGTGTGTGTGTGTGTGTGTGTGTACTGTACTTCAATTCAATCAAATATCATGAAGTCCTTGTTCAACTTGAGGAGAAGTTGGTTCTCAAAATTCTGTGAATGAATTGATCCCCTTCTTAGGGTGAAAAGCAAACCTGCTATGCTAAAAAGCCTTTCACACGCTGTGAGAGGTTACGCACAGCTGGATAGGGGGCCAATGTATTTACTCCTTCAGCTGTAGCGGCTAGGTATCCATCAAGTTGTTTACTTATCTCATGGGAATGCGTCTGCTTGACATAAACCGGAGAAGACGAGAATGAATATTTTATGAGTGATGATTTCTATTCAAAATAACGAACGTTACAGATTAATTATTTTGCACTCCGCCTCCTCTGGTCAGGCTCTTGCTTCTCATTGGTCCTTTTTTCCCCAGGCCTCCATTACAATTACCAGGTGACTCCACCTACATATAGTAGAGAGCTGAAGACAGAGCCAACACAAGGAGTAGAAGAAAACAGCACAGGCACATAACAGCGACATCCTGGTGCGTGTTTAAAATACAGTAACTCTGTTACCGTTACCGTATGATGCGTTACCTGTTACTTTTTTTAATTAATGAATTTGGGCTGAAGTGTAGACTACAGTCTGACCTGTTTACAGCAACGAAACATTGTAGGATTGGAGGATGAACCACTGTAAACACGAAGAAGATGCACTGTGGGCGTGTCTCCGTTTATTCAGGTCTGTGCGGCAGTAATGGCGAGTCGAGGCGAGAGCAAGACGAGTTTCTCAAAGTGGAAATAAGCTCATTATTTCACTTTAGTTGAGTATAAAGACAAAAACTTTTTAGTCTAATGTAAGCTGTGTCTTTCTGGTTCGAAGGTCGTATCTTCTGCGATAGCAACACCTCCAGAAACTCCATGCCTGAGGAGCTAGAAGCTAGAAGCTAACCCGGTGTTCTGTTCTACATTGTTGATAGTTTTCATACTTCAGCTGTGAAAGGAACATGTTTAAGAGCTCAACACAACAGCTTTTATGATGCAGAAGCCACTTTAGTTTTTGATTGTGAATATATTATTCAGCTTGTTTTGTTATTTATTTCAGAAATCCTTGTGATATATTCAGTTTGTGCTGCTCTGACTTGATACACACTTTTGAGATAAAAATGTGCTCAGTTTATCTTTAATTATGTTATTATTAATAATTAATGATATTTATGTATATCAGGGGGCCAAAACTCAAAGCACACTTTAGGTTGCGGGCTGAACAGGATAAACATTTATTAAACACACTAAAACAATGTTTTTTGAACATAAATATTAATAAAAAACAAACAGGAATATTATTCCAGAATAAATAAACTTAAACTTTAAATAACCTAAAATATTTTGGTCTCCATAAAAATATATCATCAAAAAGATCATTCTGAGAAACCAAGAGCAATTGAAGAAACATGAAGCTCAGCTGAGGGCACTTTGGGTTCTGACTATGAGAAACAGCAGAAACAGAAATCTCTGAGGAAACAAAAATTCTTAGGTGAGGGAAGAGAAATGAGGATGGAAACCCGAGAGTGACTGGAGGAAGCTGTACAGCTGTTCAGCAATATGACTTCAGCACTAGAGAAAGAAAACCAGAGAAATAAAAAGAGGAGATCAAGCTGGACATGTCCTACATATAATAAAGTACAAACATATCAGTGATTATTGTAACTCAATATTTTTTCTTCCTTAAAAATAAATAAATAAATATCTTAAATATAATGTGTGTTTTGTTTCTATTATTAAAGTGTTGGACTTCATTTAAATTTAACTAAGAATTAAAATCCACATGATAAAATGTTGGGAAAACGGGACAAAAGTAAATTATATTAAAATAAAAGGTTCTGTTTAAACCCAATTTTACATGAACAGAAGTTAAAGTAATAAAATAAACAGTTATTGAACAGTATTCACAGCATCAGTTTAAATATTAAATCACAATAACACAGAGATTAAATCAGTTTACAATACATGAGTTCTTCATGGGTTCATCTGATGCACACAATACTATAAAGTTTAGTTCCAATGCAGCCTCATAACATCATAGTTCAAGTATAACTTTTGACAACTGCAGTTAGTAGAAAAACATCAGAAATAACAATTTAATAGATTCATTTTAATAATTCAGTCCATTCAGATTGGTCAATTCAGTTTGAAAAGATTCGATTCGATGATTTCGACTCCTTAGATTCAGTTCAAGTGACTCGGTTTAAGAGTTCAGTTCGGTCACTTCTATTCAAAACAATGAGGTCGACCGAGACTGAATACATAGATAGTTCAAGAAATTTCCTTTCAGCAGTCTCTCAAAAAGAAACCAGCAGGTGGACAGAATGTTCCTACTCTGTTCCTGGGTTAGTTTCAGGGGTTCACCTCAGTCAGCTTCATCTGGTCATTTATGATTCTACAACATTCATATAGTCACTCGGGTCAACTTCCGGTTTGTGTGGTCCCTCTGTAATCTGTACATGCCCAGAGTGTGTGTGTGTGTGTGTGTGTGTGTGTGTGTGTGTGTGTGTGTATGTGTGTGTGAGAGAGAGAGAGAGAGAGAGAGAGAGAGAGAGAGAGAGAGAGAGAAATAAAGTGAGTGACATGATGATGTCACCAGCAGAGGGCGGGGCATCTAGGTGTGATGTCACAGTGTGACACGTATATATAATTCAAAGCGTGCTTTTGTTTCTTATTTGTGAATTTACCAATTGTGAGTAAAGAGACACTAAAATTGACAACCACCAAACAAACAAACAGCAGCAAGAAGCAGCAGCGATTAGCAGCAACTAAAAAACATTACAAATTATCTTCTATTGAACATTTCTTCATACAGGTACCTGGTAAGTCGTCTAAATAATTATGGCAGAATATTGTAGATTATTTAGTAGAAGACTCGAAAAGTACAAAGTAATTATTTAGCGACATTAGCATGGGTAACTAGCCGGCTAGCTAAGCTTAGCTTTCATAGTTTAGCTTTTTATATTAATCCAACAAATTGACCTAATAATTAGTATAGAATCTATTAGATACAATGAAGTAGCTTAATTTAACCTATTTAAGCTACTTCTTTTTTTTAATCAAACTCATGTAACCTGTTTACTTCAAGTATAATTAACATAATATACTAATAAATAGAGTAGAAAAGGGTCAGACTGGGGCTACAATTTTAATAATCCTTGCAGCCCTGGCATGTTTTATCTGTTGTGGAATTCCTTGTCATTGTTTAGACAATACGTACAGCTCCCAGTGTATAAAATTACAGGTGAAGAGTCTTCTACAGAAAACATCTCCACAGATATGGATCAAAATATCTATGTGGATTTGGATGGAGGGATTATGGCCCTAGTCAATGAGAAAAAATGACTGTAACAAACGTTTCCTTATAACTAAAAGCACTAAACCCTTTCTACGCTTTAATTCTGATTCTTTGATTATATCGTATATAAATCATGTTGTTGTTGGGTGTATTTTATGCTGTGTGCAGGAACATGGCAGCTGGTGAACATAGGAGGCTTCTGAAAGTTATCCGTCTGCATCAACGCACGTGTGCGTACATCGAAGCATGTGCTGAGGGGTATCACTTCAACTTTGACACCTTTAGAGGTCCCTGCGATGCTTGTTATGCCCTTGTGTCCATTTTTGTAAAGCATTGCTTGTGGTGCCTGGAGCAGCCCACCTGTCCTTTAGGTAAACGGTGCAATAATTTACCCCGTAAATGGTTCAGGTTTCCTCCAGAAAAGGACGAATTCGTTTGGGAAACTGATGCGGACCCGTTCAGACCGGTGATGGACATTCTGCACCACGCTGACATGTTCTCACCAGATGGAATGTGGCTAGATTCCATCCAGAACTCTGTCTATGATCTTCCTGCAGGACTTCAGCTGATCACCCGTATCTTTCATGTGCGTAGGGCTATTACCCTTGTCCAATCGTTTGGAGTTACTGCCCGCTCGCTGGTTGCTCCGAGCACTCACAGTTTTCTGTTCACGGACTTCGTCATGCAAAGCACCTTTGTAACGTACTACACCATCACCTTCTGTGGCTATGTTCTATTGACAACTGAACCAGCGAAACATCGTGATTGGAATTGTCGTCCTATCCTTTGTCACAAATTTCACACAGTCAGAACAGACTCTATGATATTTTCATCGAGACGTCACGGTGGTGGTTACAGGTATCACAGTGGGGTGTGGTCTGCACTGCAGTCTCACAGTTCTATACCTGCTCCCCTGCCGCGCTGGATCAGACGACCATCACCCATTCCATAGTTAAGCCAATTTGCACTGGACTGCATCAACTTTTATTTTCTTATGTTTTCACATTTGTTAGTTACTTGTACAATCACGACTGAGGATGAACTTGGTGGTGAGTCCACTGTCGTGCCCCTGGTGGGCAGAGTGGGAATTTTACATAAAATTTGGTTGGTAGTATATTTAATCAAACTCATGTAATCTATTTACTCCAAGTATAATTAACATAATAATAATCAGTTAATATTAAATAGAGTAGAATAGGGTCTGACTAATGTTATGAGTGTGTAGGAGAAACAAAAACAACGTACAAGGCAGACTTAAGCATGTTTATTGGGAAAGAAGAGTTTGTGGGCCATTGCTGCTGCAGAAGACATGGGTGAGCAATCAGGATCAGACTCAGGGAAAGATATCGGAGGATAATAATAATAATCAGGTGAGAGAACAGTGGAAGTAGGAGAATAATCAGTAGGGCACCAACATGAAGGTTAAACAATGAAGCGGCTAATTTATGGATTTTTTCCTGGGTTTTTCCCGGTTTCACAAGCTTCAAGCCAAAAAACTGAGCCCCATAACATCAGACCAATGAAATTGCCAAATGGGTTTAGGTGAACCAATGAAACTCTTTCTATTAAATTAGTTGCACTCCCACTGAATCGACCCACACCACATCATAAATATGGATGAGGTTCCTCTGATGTTTGACCTGCCATTTACTCGCACTGTCTACAGGAGAGGAGAATCATTCATCACGCTGAAAACAACCGGGCATGAAAAAACACATTTCACCTGTGTTCTGAGCTGCACGGCATCGGGAGAAAAGATTCACCGATGGTAATTTTTAAACGCACGACGATGCCAAAAGAAAAACTTCCGAGAGAAATTGTTGTGAAAGGAAAAGGAGAAAAAAACAGTGAACAATGATTTTCTTGTTAGGCTACTGTTTAGATACAAGCCGTGTAACAGTCACTGTCTTTCATTAAAGTCTGTGTAAAGTTCATTAGTTTCAGTGGGAGCGCATCTGATTTAATATAAAGAGTTTCATTGGTTCACCTGAACCCGTTCGGCAATTTTATTGGTCTAATGTTATGGGGCTCAGTTTTTTGGCTTGAATCTTGTGAAACCAGGAAAAACCAAGAAAAAATTAATATAATAGTCACTTCATTGTTTAAGCTGCGAGATTCAAAGCGAAGGAAAAAAGTAGTGGCTTATATACCGGAAAATACGGTAGTCTAACAGTAGTTAGTGAACAATGTTGAACCAAATAAATTACCACCTCTCAGTAGTTTGCTCCAGCTCATTTCTCAGAGCCTGTAACTTTGGTTTGAGCGGCTTCCTTTCACCATCAAGATTTAAGAAGAAAACCTGGATTAACACAAAAAGGCCACTTAACTTCTCAGGGTAGCTCAAATGTAGAGCGTTCATAAGCCCAGACTAAATTACACGTGAATCAGTCCAAAATCTTTGGGGCATTACAACCTGATCCTCAAAGATGATTGACACATGGCGAGTGTTAAAGAAAACACCACGACTTCATTCACCACTGACACCAGAGCCACTGCTCCCTCCTGGGCTTCCAACTCATTCTGAAATAAGAATACATGCTCAGTGAGTGTGTGTGCAAATGTACATCTGCCACTTGGAAAAACAAATTACAGTAGTAGCTCAGGTTACAAGTTTAATTCATTCTGGGAGCGAGCTCGCAACCTAAAACGCTGGTATCCTAAAAAAAATTTCCCATAAGAAATAAAGGAAATTCACTTGATGCGTTCCACAAGTCCATAAATACACATATACACACGATTTTAAAGGTTTTGTAATGGTAATTGTTGTACAAATTTTAACCCCTAACATCGGAAATGAAAAACATTTTGCTCAAAATCTTTCCTCGCAGGCCGATGCAACACTCGTAACCCAATACAAAATGTATTAAAAATGTTTTCTCGTATTACAATTTGCTCGTATTCAAAGTTTCTCGTAACCTGAGGTTCTACTGTATGTAAAACATTTTTTTAATATTAAACCATCCATGGTTTTAAATAGAATAATATCAGAAAGATCATTTTTAGATATAAATTTCTGATGTTCAAATTTTAAAGATCTGTGAGAAGTCCTCCTTTAAGTAAAGTGAAAGGCCTGTCAGGGCTGCTGTTCTGGATACATTGATGTCCTTTTTGTCCTTTTGCAGAAACAAATACATTGCACAAAGATCTCAGGGTTGAGTGTTCACATCCAGCTTGAGCTGGACTTTTTCCAGCTCAAGCAGTGCTGCAAAGACGAGTGACACTATGTGGTCCTACTAACAGTTTTTTTACTTATTTGAGCTTCACAAAAGTGTGCAGGACATCTATCTTTTAGTTCAGCAATTGAAGGAGCTGAATTCAAAATTTCTTCATGCCTGAGAGAAAGGTGTGTTGCATATGCTGATGGATGAGAGTCATGTCTTTTCCTTCTACAGCTTTCTTGAACTGGTCCACCATCTCAAGCCTCTTGGTTTCCAAAATGCCCTTAGTCTGTCCACAGGGATAAGTGGAAAGGAAATAAATTTTCCCTCTTCTGGGTCATTTAATCTTGGCTCTGGATGCTAAACCTTCTGGATTTGTCCTGCTTCACTTTCCTTCATTCACAGCCACACCCTTTATGTCAGCCCTGGTCAGTTTGGTCCTGTAGTTGCCCATTTTGAAGCATAGGCTGTTCTTCCAACCCTCATAACCTGTTGTGGAACCTTTTCTTTTAGACAGGGGTGCTTGAGTAGTAGAGTTTCTGCAGCCTTGCCAATCTGTTTGGAACTAGGATAGACTTTACGCTTATACATTTCAACAGCCATCACATCAAGTATGTTGTGTTTTTGATCCCTTGTCAGCTTTTAAGTTTTCCCTCTGTCAGAAATGCAGCGTTGCCTTCTCTTAGAGACTCAAACTCATATGAGAATGGGGGAACAACAAAGACCTCTGGCCAACGGCTAAGGTGCTCTGGTGAATCTACTAATCTATCAGACAGTAGCATTGTGTTGTCTAAACTGGAAGAACCAGTTTAACTAGTCTAAAAGTCGCTCGGGAGGCTAGGTCCTCGATATTAACTAGATTGCATAGTGCATTGTCAAACTCTGTTTCTTCAAACTGAAGCTGAAAGTAAAAATTCAAGTTCTTTAACTTCAACAATGAGGCCATGTACATTCTCAGGACGAGAGGACAAAATCAGCCTCTCAGCGTTGTCATCATCTAGGATGACCCTCAGTTTCAGTACATCGGCCACTTTAATTGTACTGTATTGAGGAGAACTGTAACATGACCCTTAAATATCAATATATGTATGTTGCCCTTATTGTTAGAACACAGGTTCTCAATTACTCATCATTTTCATTAATGCATACCCAGTTCTCATGTTAAAGTATTGCACAAAGCTGATAAATAAGCCACAGCATTTCGAAAAATGTTTGGCATTCTGGGGAATTATAAATATAAACAGCAGCAATCGGTCAGCTTCGATCAGGAAAGAACTTGAACATATCACAATATTCCTTTAAGGTCAACTTAATGTAAACTTTTAAAACACTTTGCATATGTAAGAATGTACTCTTACATTGAAATAATATATACAAACCAAATAATCCTCACAACACACACCAATGTGTATAAATCAATGTGAAATACACATTACCTATCACTATGTTGACCTTTGTGTCCAGGAAGGTGATTACTAGAGTTTACAAATGGTCCAAAAAGATGCTTATTGTTTATCAGTTGACTGTGAAAAAAGGTAAAGGACAGAGTTTGTTATGGTTCTGCTTTTTCATTCAGACACTGGAATAAAATGCCTGATATTTTATAGGTGAATAATGGCTTTTGGTCTATTAGCTGAAAACACAAATTTCACTGTATGACCTTTTTTTGTATTTTCTATGAGCTCATATGATCTTAAATGCTCAACATACAATGTTTCATAGTCTTTGAGTAAAAAGTAGATATTGTCTTTAATGAGTAATGTGTTTTTGATCTCTTTAAACTCAGGGAAGGCACCACGAACACCAGTTTTTTATCACTACATTTTTGTAGTTATGAGTATTATGAACATTTTTTTGAACACGTTATGCTTCCCCTCAAATCACATTGTCCAGAGATGCACCAAAGGACCAAAGCACTTTATGAGATGGTATAATGCTCAATATAATGATGCTTTGGTCATAATCGTAAGCTGAGCAAGACTACTTGAAGTAGCTGCCTTTGATCTGAAATGTTACAAGCCATGTACTGAATAGTTTCACATGTGAAAGTATGAGACACAGCAAGTTCTACTATATCTTCCAAATCCATTAGTGCTTCCCAAAATGTATCACCTTATGGGATTTTGGACCCAATAAGAACAGGCAGCAGTCTAAGAAGAGTGTGGTTCTCATGCCCATTCCCTCCATTTGTTCCACCATTGACAATATTTTGTGGAATTGGGTGAGGATGGTCAACCTTATCTGAGTGCTGGAAGGGAATTAAACCTTAATCAAACCTTTTAAACAATGTGCCAACTCCACAGGAACAATGTCTTCCAGCAGGTCATGTAAGATATCAGGTGGAAATCCTGTGACAGGGTGGTAATAGGATAGATGATCAGACAGAACACAACTGTGTTTTACACCATAATTACAATCACTCTCATTGTTTTGTATTTTTCAACAAGTTGATCATGCTGATCTTTTGTTTATGTTTCAAAACTACCAGCAATTGCATATGAGTTTTGCATTTCTGTTTGAATGGCGAGACAAAATCTGGAGAAATAATTCGATCTGAAACTCTGACTGAAACCAGCTAGGCCATGAGCAGCAGGTTATCAGCTACAACAGAATAAACTGTGCCTTTTAGACAGTCACCAGATGTTTCAATGTAAACACGCACTGCTTTTAGAGTTTTTAAGTTTTACCTTTTCATATCCAAACTGTGGCACTGATTAGAGTGGAGGACAGAATGATATTTTACTAGCAGGTTAGCTAATATCTAATAAACCGCACAGACTGTGTGTATTGTTTTGTATGTCCCCAGATGATTTGCAATTTTAAATCATCAATATAAAGAATTATTGCTAATTTCTGACCCTCAACTGATAATAGAAAATGTTTGTGGTGGTATGAGGCGTCGCTGTATGATGAATACTGTCCAGGTGACTGTGAAGTGGTTGCTTGAACTTTCTCAAGTACATCTTGTTTTTTAAGCAACAACTGCAAAGATGAGATAATTGGCACATAGATAAAGGTAAAATGTGATGACTCATTAATGTTTTCTACAGGTTTAACTAATGAAAATTTTTCCTCATAATAGGATTTTCTCCATTTAGCTGTTGCCCCTCAGATGTCACGGACTATCTGACACTGGCTGTACAATTTCACTTACAAGTTGATCAGTATGTGGAGATTTGTTTTGTTTTTTCAGTGTATTGAATACAGATTCTCTCACAAAAGGTTCTGACAGTGAAAACAATATGCTTAATGATTTTCTGTGTTGCCCTCTGTGACACATGGAGAATAGTTTGCATTGTTCTGCTCTCCTAATCCCTTACTGCTACTATCTGCTGCTGGGGCAGTTTCATTTTCACCTGAACGTTGCACTGCATGATGTTTAATGTCACTATACTGGATTGTATTTGAGACATTCTGCACCACATCTTCTTCTTCTTCTTCTTCTTCTTTCGGCTGCTCCCATTAGGGGTCGCCACAGCGGATCATCCGTCTCCATACCACCCTGTCCTCTACATCTGCCTCTCCCACACCAACCACCTGCATGTCTTCCCTCACCACATCCATGAACCTCCTTCTTGGCCTTCCTCTTTTCCTCCTACCTGGTGGCTCCATCCTCAGCATTCTTCTACCAATATAATTCATGTCCCTCCTCTGCACATGTCCAAACCATCTCAATCTCGCCTCCCTCACCTTGTCACCAAAACATCCTACATGCGCTGTCCCTCTAATAAACTCATTTCTAATCTTATCCATCCTCGTCACTCCCAACGAAAACCTCAACATCTTCAGCTCTGCTACCTCCAGCTCCACCTCCTGTCTTTTACTCAATGCCACTGTCTCTAAACCATACAACATCGCAGGTCTCACCACAGTCCTATAAACCTTCCCTTTCAATTTTGCAGATACCCTACTATCACAAATCACTCCTGTCACTCTTCTCCACCCACTCCACCCTGCCTGCACTCTTTTCTTCACTTCTCTAACACACTCTCCATTACTTTGCACTGTTGACCCCAGGTACCTGAATTCCTCCACCTTCTGAAGCTCTTCTCCCTGCAACCGGACCACTCCACTGCCCTCCCTCTCATTCACACACATGTATTCTGTCTTACTCCTACTGAGTTTCATTCCCCTTCTCTCCAGCGCATATCTCCACCTCTCCAGGCTCTTCTCAACCTGCTCTCTACTCTCACAACAAATCACAATATCATCCGCAAACATCATAGTCCAGGGAGACTCCTGTCTGACCTCGTCCGTCAACCTGTCCATCACCACTGCAAACAGGAAAGGGCTCAGGGCCGATCCTTGATGCAGTCCAACCTTCACTCTAAACCAGTCTGTCGTACCTACTGCACACTTCACTGCCGTCACACTGTCCTCATACATGTCCTGCACCACCCTCACATACTTCTCTGACACACCTGACTTCCTCATACAATACCACAACTCCTCTCTTGGCACCCTGTCGTACGCCTTCTCTAAATCCACAAATACACAATGCAATTCCTTCTGTCCTTCTCTATACTTCTCTATCAACATTCTCAAAGCAAATAAGGCATCTGTGGTGCTCTTCCTCGGCATGAAACCATACTGTTGCTCACAGATGGTCACCTCTTCTCTCAGCCTGGCTTCCACTACTCTTTCCCATAACTTCATGGTGTGACTGATCAACTTAATTCCCCTGTAGTTACTGCAGGTCTGCACATCTCCCTTATGCTTAAAGATTGGTACCAGCACACTTCTTCTCCATTCCTCAGGCATCTTCTCACCTTCCAAAATCCTGTTAAACAATCTGGTCAAAAACTCCACTGCCATCTCTCCTAAACATCTCCACGCTTCTACCGGTATGTCATCTGGTCCAACCGACTTTCCACTCTTCATCCTCTCAATCGCTGCTCTCACTTCCTCCTTACTAATCCTATCTACATCCTGCTTCACCAACTCCACATCATCCAACCTTCTCTCTCTCTGATTTTCCTCATTCATCAGCTGCTCAAAATACTCCCTCCACCTTCTCAACACACTCTCCTCACTAGTCAACACATTTCCCTCTCCATCCTTTACTGCTCTAACTTGCAGTACATCCTTTCCAGCTCGGTCCCTCTGCCTGGCCAATCGGTACAAATCCTTTTCTCCTTCCTTAGTGTCCAACCTCTCATACAGCTCCTCATATGCCTTTTCCTTGGCATTCGCCACATCCCTCTTAACCTGCTGCCGCATCTCCTTGTACTCCTGCCTACTTTTCTCATCACTCTGTCTATCCCACTTCTGTTTTGCCAACCTCTTTCTCCTTATGCTCTCCTGCACTTCCTCATTCCACCACCACGTCTCCTTGTCTTCCTTTCTATTTCCAGATGTCACACCAAGTACTTTTCTAGCTGCCTCCCTCATCACTCCTGCAGTATTTGCCCAATCATCCAACACCTCCTTAACACCACTGAGCCTCTCTCTGACCTCTTCCCTGAACCTCACACTACACTCTTCCTCCTTCAGTTTCCACCATCTTATTCTTCTTTCAGTCCTCACTCTCCTCCTCTTCTTCTTCGCCTCCAAAACCATCCTACAGACCACCATCCTATGCTGTCTAGCTACACTGTCCCCTGCCAACACCTTACAGTCGCCAATCTCCTTCAGGTTGCATCTCCTGCATAGCACATAGTCCACCTGTGTGCACCTTTCTCCACTCTTATAAGTCACCTTATGATCCTCCTTCTTCTTAAAATAAGTGTTCACCACTGCCATTTCCATCCTTTTAGCAAAATCTACCACCATCTGCCCTTCCACATTCCTCTCCTTAAAACCATACCTACCCATCACCTCCTCGTCACCTCTGTTCCCTTCACCTACATGCCCATTAAAGTCCGCCCCAATCACCAACCGTTCTTTCCTAGGTACACCATCTACCACTTCATCTAATTCACTCCAGAATCTTTCCTTCTCCTCCATCTCACAGCCAACTTGTGGAGCATAGGCACTGATGACATTTATCATCATCCCTTCAACTTCCACCTTCACGATCATCACCCTATCAGAAACTCTCTTCACCTCCACTACACTCTTACTGTACTCTTCCTTCAGAATCACCCCTACACCATTTCTCTTTCCATCCACACCATGATAAAACAGTTTAAATCCACCTCCAATGTTCCTGGCCTTACTCCCTTTCCACTTGGTCTCCTGAACACACAGCATATCTACCTTTCTCCTCTCCATCATATCAGCTACTTCTCTCCCTTTACCCGTCATAGTACCAACATTTAAAGTACCAACCCTAACCTCCACTCTCCTACACTGCTCCTTTCCCTGCCGTCTCTGTAGACATCTTCCTCCTCTCCTTTTCCTCCTTCGGCCAACAGTAGCCCAATTTCCACCGGTACCCTGTCGGCTAACGATACCTGTGGCGGTCGTTGTTAACCCGGGCCTCGACCGATCCGGTATGAAATTCTCATTTGTGATCCGCATATTTGATTTGGCGCATGTTTTACGCTGGATGCCCTTCCTAACGCAACCCTCCCCATTTACCCGGGCTTGGGACCGGCACTAAGAATGCACTGGCTTGTGCCTCCCTAATGGCTGGGTTATTCTGCACCACATCTGATGGATCAAAATCTGAGGCTTTTTGGTGTTCTCTGCATTTGTGTGCATTATATGTGGAATACACATTGGTTTGAAATTTGCAGCCACTGAATAGACATGGAACTGTTTCTTTCCTTCTTAAATGCCCCCTTAAATGAATAAACATGTCCTTCTCCACAAATGGCTGCTTAAAATCACACAGACTTTTAACCCGTCACTATTCTGGATTGCTTCAGGATCGAATTCATGTATTTATAAATAATAAATAAAAAAAAATGTTTTATGACGTACACATTCTTTTCTAAGGAACTTCAGCATCTTTGGATGATGTAAAGCCCAAAGTGTGTTCTTTCAAAAGAGATGTAAATTGTGTATGTAGCACACTGTTGTCAGGAACTTTTACCATTGAAAGTCAGGAAGGTCATTTTCAGCTGTGAGGCCCAAAAGTGGGGCTGAAACCGAACAGGGTTCAAGAAACCGGGTTTATTTTCATATAAGTAACAGTATTTAGTTCAGTAAACTTCAGTTCATTTAAAGGAGAATTCAGTGCTGTTTAGTTCAGTAAAGTCTTCATTTAATCCAAAACTATTCCATTCATTAAGTTCAATTATCCTCAAATTAATATTTTTACATTCAATAAAAACAAATCATCCAGTTTTCATTGATGTTTATTTAGTGAATAATGCATTTAATAAACAATTGGTTTCACTCAGAATGACGTTTAATTTTTTAATAAGTAGTAAAAAATGTGTTTTTTATAAAATCCATCTGAAGCATAAAGATAAAAATGCACCAGTTGGTTCAAAGAAAACATTTAAAAGTAAAACATTTATTCCAGCTCATAAATCCTATAAAACATGCAGCATTAAACATGAACTTCCAGCAGATGAACATCTCATAATACTGTCTGGAAGTGAGAAATGTACAGGTTGTTTTTACTCCATACACATGAACTTACTTTGATCAGAAACACAATCATACTCCAAATCAATTAATCAATAAAGTCAATAAAAGAATCCCAAACTGCTGTGTGTCTTGTCCTCGCTATTAATGACGTCATTAGAGCTCCACTACTTCTAATGACCTGCTGTGACAGTGAGCTCTAATACACATCACACTGCCACCTACTGGTCATTTATGATTCTGCAACATTCATAGAGTCACTCCGGTCAACTTCCGGTTCTCAACTCGGATTCACTCGCTTTATACACAGTTTACAGCCGTTTTTATCTTTTTTATGACTGTAATATCGCACTTCTTTCAGGAACAACAGAAAAGCTGTAAAGACGCCATGATATTTTATCCGTGCTTTCCCTCTGTAATGTGCGCATGCGCATAGTGAGTGTGTGCGTGTAAGAAAGAGAAATCCCGAGTGACGTCACAGACGGAGGGCGGAGCATCTCTCTGTGACATCACAGTAAGACAACCAGTATGTAAGTCAGAATGCGTCTCTGTTTATCATTTTCGAGATTTGTGCGTTTGAGTAAAGACACATAAACATGGGACTCTTCAGAAAGTTTAGAGAGATTTTTCAAACCAGAAGAAAGAAGAAATCTGAGCAGATTGCTGAAATGAAGGAGAAGCTGGATCACATGGAGACAGTAGTAACAGACTTGGATGCATTTTCTAATCTGTTGAAAGAGAAGATAACAGAAGAGAAAGAAGAGAAAGCCATTCTGATACAGACGGTGCAACAGCTGGAGGCTACTTTGGTTTCTGAGAGAAAGCAGTGGGAACAGAATATAACTGAGAGAAACTCCACGCACCTCCAAAACATTACCAAGCTCCAGTCTTCCCTGAAACTCTACGAGAAACAGGAGAAAACAGTAGAACGTGAGAGAGAGAGCTGGGCGAGAGAACAAGAACAACTGCAGGAACGTGTTGCTCAGCTTGAGGCCACTTTGAAAAGAGAGAAAGAAAAAAAGACCAAACTCGACATGGAGGAATTGAACAAGTTACATATTCAAACCATCAGGGAGCTTCAGGATTCTCTGGAACATTGCAAGGATGAGAAAAATGAATTGATGACAGACCGAGAGCGAGTGGAGACACGTCTTGCTCTATTTGAGGTCGCGTTGGAATTTGAGAGAAAGAAAATACAGAAAGAACAAAATAAGGCCAAATTAAACATGGAGGAAATGACAACCTCACATCTCCAAACCACCAGGAAGCTCCAGGATTCCCTCAACCACTGTGAGGAAGAGAAAAAGAGGGCGGAACACGAGAGAAATTATTTGATGAGGAAACGAGAGCGACTGGAGGAACATGTTGCTCAGCTGGAGGAAACTTTGAGAAATAAATGGGAGAAAAAACGAAACGGCAAACGAAACATTACTCGCTTTATACTGAACTTAAGAACAGGAAATGGCAGCAGTGGAGAGAATCTGCAAAGCTCTGGGCAGGTTTAGATTCAGCATGTGAACACATACCATACATATAGTTTTTTTCCCTCTCTTCTTTTTGTTTTACTATTTCTACTATGTTTGTTGTAATACTAATAAAAACTAAATACTTGAATTTTGTGTGTGTTTTGTTTCTTTTTTTTAAGTGTTTATGACATTTAATTCCCAACTAAGTATTAAAATCCACATGATAATATTTTGGGAAAATGTGACAAAACCCAATTCTGTTTAAACCCATTTGAACATGAACAGAAGTGAAACTGATCAAAACTATCGATTGCTGCAAAAAGGTTTAGTTAGAATGCAGCCTTATAACATCTACTGTTCACTTTTGAGAACCTCAGTTAGTTACAAAACATCAAAAGTAACAGTTTGGCATTCAAAACATTACAAAATAACAATTTAATTGAAAAGATTGATTTACATTTTTCAGTCCATTCAGTTAAAAAAGATTTGGTTTAATTATTTCGACTCCATGGATTCAGTTTAAGTAACTCGGTTCAAGAGTTTATTAATGTCAAAATAAAGGTATAAAGAGTCGATTCACTGGTTTTGGTTTAATTGAGTCTGAATCCATAGATTCACTGGGAAATGACTCGATTCCACAGTTCCAGAAAAATCAGTAACATAAAACATTCGGTCTCCTTAAAAATATTACTTTAAAAACCTTTACTCTGTTTGTGCAAAACCAGCAGGTGGTCAGAAAGTTCCTTCTCTGTTCCTGGGTTAGTTTGAGGGGTTCACCTCAGTCAGCTTCGTCTCCGTGGTTTGGCTCGTCATCTTACATCATCGTCTCATTGTAATGAACGGTGTTCCAGCATGAAAAAACCCCTGACCTGCATATATACAGACTATAATCAGTTCCCAAACATCTCAACATTCACTGTTTCTAGTTCAATAACAGAACAAATAGCATTCGTCCACCTGCAAAGACATTTCCATCACATGACTAACCCTAACCTTAACCCTAGAAGCTTCTTACTGCTCGTTTCCCCCCGGCTCCACCCTCCATTCACCAACCGCCGCTCGTGCACGCACCCGCTGCTCCATCCAGCAGTAGTGTTCAGGTGTTGTGAGGTGAATCCAGTGTTAACCCTGTCAGAATAACTGCTGAAAGATCATCCACTTTCTTGTGCCAATCCATGTGATTAATTATAAAGTACAGATGTTTAAGTGAATCAGGTTCTGCCCCACATTAACTGTCAGCTATATTGCTTTCAGAGCTCAAAATGAACAAAGCACTAAAGCTGCAAGAAAATACCTCAACTTCACTTTCTGTCAAATTCCTTTTCTTTAAGGACATCAAACATCACTGACTTTACTAAAGTGGATTTCAAGAAATAAAATGCCATCATTGAATGCTCTCTGTGATGAAGAGACATTAGACATGATTGAAATTCAAAATCTTTATTTATTTAAATACATTTAAAAAATGAAGATGGTGAAACAACATGCACACTAAAGTACATGAAATGTTCGTATTTCACCATCTTCCTCTATTCCTGAATTATTTTCCATCTCTTCAAGTTTCTTCAACAGATCCTCGAAGCTGTCGACATCAAAGTCTGGTACAGAATCCAGGATCTCTGTGCTGTTCTGGGGGTCTTCAGTATGATTCTGGGCTCCAGACTGGTTAAAAAAGTCATATTCCTCATTTATTATGGAAAAGATGTCGTTGTTGAGCAAAGTGATTTCCTCCTCGTCCTCGAGCTGAACCTCACTGCTTGTACAGTCAGACCCATAGCAGGTGCTGTAAACAGAAGTGCACAATTTTAGCTGCATATTAAAGTAAATGAGTGGCGATTATGGCGATTATTTAAGATGCAGAGTAAAACTTCATTTGCATGTGATTCTTCTGAAACTGTTCCAATGCAGTTTACTAACTCACTTGGTCTGGCAGAAAGTCGACTCAGAAACAGAAGGGAAAAGAGGAGGATCAAAGCAGAAGTCTTTAGGAGACAGCAGTTCTTGGTGGCTGAGGCCGGGGAACTGATCACTAACTTCAGGCACGAGGTCATGGACTGGTACTTCTTCTGGCATGTTCATGACTATGTGGTGGTTTGGTTGATGATCAGGTCTCCTCTGTGAGTCACTACTCTGCAAACTGCCTTTTCTCCTTCTCTTCTTTGGAAGCGGTTTATAAACCCAATCTACATGATAGAAAAGAAGAATTTAAAGAGTAAGAAGCAACATAAAAACAATAAAAGTGTCAGAATTGATGCGTTTGTTTGGTTATTTTGCCATTTGTCTATAAAGAAAGTTCACCTACCAGGAAACAACTGTTCGTGTTCCTGTTTAAGCCTCCATGATTCAGTGTAGTAGGGTTTCTTCTGTTCTTCACTCAGTTTGTTCCACGTGATCCCAAGCTGCATGCTGATCTCTGCAGAGCTGCTATTTGGATTGGCCTTGGAAAAGATGGGCCTCTGTTTCCTCGCCCAAACCATGTAGGCATTCATTGGCCTTCTGATGTTGCCTTTTTTATCTCTGCACTTGGCAACGTTAAATTTATCTACAAAATACAAAACAAACATTAAGTTAAACAGAAATCATTATAAACTTCTAGTTAAAACAGTGAACAGAACAGAGTCATGCAAAACTGCACCAGTCTTAAACACACACAATGTTGTAGTACAAATATTTTATAAGTGCTGCATTACTCAGTCAGTACAAAATCATTTTATATTTCCTGCATGACAGATTGATATTTAATGTGCTTTTAGGAACTAAATGATAACTATATTTCATTGTCTCTGTACTTGTTCTCTGTATAATGACAATAACGTTGAATAAAGTTGACAGCAGGAGAAGCAGCTGTAGCTGTTACCCGTCTTATTATCTGTCATTATTTCTCCTTCTTTCTTCTGAAAGTCGCTCTTTCTGGCTGAAAAATCTTTTTTGGCGTCTTGGAGAGCGGATTGTTCAAAACATTGACGCTTATCACTAAAAACAATTAAAAATATTTCAGCTGTTTGTTTGCGCTTCATTGCTGTGGTCAGTAAATGTTTGTGTTGAACTGCAGCACAACAAAGTTGTCATGACAATAAAAGCGAGTCCAGGGCGCTATCAGAGATACCGACGTCACAAATTAGGCGGGGCTTCAATGATTCAAATGCAGACGCGGAAGCTGAAAACGGGTGGTGTTAAGACAAGCAAAGTGGTGTGTGATTGTAAACCCTACACGAGTTCCTATAGCGCTCCTCTGTTTAGACACAGTAGGGTATTAAAATGTTAATGATTATATTATTTAATAGAAAACACGTGTTTGCAGTTTGGAATGTGATTTTGATACTAATTGTGGGGTTTAATTTGAGGTGTAATTAGTTTGTACTGCATGTGGTGACCTGTTGTTGTTATACTTAAAGTGACCATTAGGGGGAGTAGAAGTGCATTGAAAATAGAGCATGAGAGAACACGTGATTAGCGCGTGTCAGATGTGTGTTATGAGCTATTAGAAAAGAAATCATTCATTCATGCTACCTGGCCTCGCTTCCTTCTGTTTCCTGACAACACTACACTTTTAACAGACTTTATTTCATTTTCCTTAGATTATTCATTATACTTACCTTCTCTGAACACAAACAGATTTTGTACTTAAACACATGGTAGTATTTATAGTCTCTTGTCATCCTTCACTCATAATCATCTACTTATTAAGACGTTTGTAAGCAAGAAATTATCATAAGAATAAAATAATCTGGTAAATTAATCACAAGGTAAATTAACTGTAATACATATTTTTTATTGAATACATTCAAGTCCAAAAATGTATTTAAAAAAGAAAAAACATTAATAAAAGATGTGATTGATTTTGATCTGCCGCCAGTCTTTTTACAAGCACTTAGTGTTTTCTCAACTGGTCCACGACTACACCATAATATGTATGGGATTTTTATATTGGTATTAAAATAAGAAACTTAACTCCTATAAAATCATCTCAGCAGTAATAAAATCAAGATTTGGTGATTTCTGTAAAAAGCTTGGTGTGGAATGGACGTCTCTGTTCACCTGTGTACAGCAGCACATGGGGAGGACAACAAATAATGACAAGAAACAAAAAAGTGACAAACTTCATTTGACTTTTCCTCCATCACCTTTATAGCTGACATGCCATCATTATACACACACAATGAATGTAACACTGATTTGAGGTGATCCAATAAAAAAAAAAAACCCTTTCTATTAGTCAGTTCTATAAATGTTAGTTTTAAGACTAATGAGGCATAAAAACAATTAAAATGTTTACACGTGAGATTCGTAACACCACTTCCACAAATACAAAGTGCCCTAGTGTAACATTTGATCAGTTATTGGCAAAAACAACTTCCTCCTTTCTGCTAAATCTTAATATTTAAATCCTTGTTTAGTCAATTATTTCCTGGTTCTCCTACAGCTGATGTTCTACTGTATACACAACACATCATCTACAGGAATCTTTGATTCCTGTAGCTGCTTGGAGGAGACCGAGTCCTCACAGGAGACGAGCTGGTTGGAGGAGACCGAGTCCTCACAGGGGACGAGCTGCTTGGAGGAGACCGAGTCCTCACAGGGGACGAGCTGCTTGGAGGAGACCGAGTCCTCACAGGGGACGAGCTGCTTGGAGGAGACCGAGTCCTCACAGGGGACGAGCTGCTTGGAGGAGACTGAGTCCTCACAGGGGACGAGCTGCTTGGAGGAGACTGAGTCCTCACAGGGGAAGAGCTGCTTGGAGGAGACTGATGCCGTGTCCTGTCTCCGTCTTCCTGTGTCTGAAGAGACAAACACACAGTGAGACGCATCTCATAAAAGGAATCTATAATCAATATTACCTTCACCACCAGCTTGTGTGTTTAAACCTGAATAAATCCTCTATTAAACCATTAAAAACATTTAACAAGTTATCACAATTTATATTTGAGTAAATATTTGAACACTTTGTCTTTTCCTAACACTGTTTATCAGTTCATTTCTGCTGAACTGAAGCCATTTTTCTTTCCTCTCAGTTTAACAGCAGTTACTGAAGCACACAGAGGAACAACTCAGTCATACACTAGGACACATTTCACCACCACATTTATACCTGTTTTTACATCTTTATTATTTCCTACAGTGTCCATTTACTGTATACATGTAGATCAAAATACAGAAAAAACATGAAAAGCGAAATACAATTATTTATTAACATTAGCTAGGCTAACTAGACAGCTAGCTATTATTAGCTTCAATAGTTTTCTTCCTCAGTCTAAATATCAGATTTTTAGTGAACTATAAGTAAACTTATGTACTAATGTAACTTATGTTAACCCGGCTAGCATGAGGCTAATGCTGATGTCTCCTACACCATTAGCCGAAAGGTCCATTTCAGCTCACTGCAACATTTATGGAAATATTATCACTCCTTATTATCATTCTTTATTTATTTTAGACAAATTTATCCACTTCTTCCTGCAAGTC
This sequence comes from Silurus lanzhouensis, assembly GCA_039877035.1. NCBI lineage: Eukaryota > Metazoa > Chordata > Actinopteri > Siluriformes > Siluridae > Silurus > Silurus lanzhouensis. The sequence goes on along the minus strand of JBCEWE010000002.1, from coordinate 56,855 downwards.
TGTGATCTTTATGCTAATGATCAGGAGTAAACACAACATGAGGAACATCGCTTTTCCCCGCTTCACTTATTTATAATTAAAATAAATGATAAACTCTGTGTTTTAAAGAGAATAAAATGCATAAAACTCGGAAACTCACAGTTCCAGGGGTCGTACAGTTCGCTTCATCCCGGCAGAAGGCGTTTCCCGGCAGTACAAAAAAAGATTCATTTCGGTAAGTTCGACTCCTTAGATTCAGTTCAAGTAACTCGGTTCAAGAGAGTTCGGTTCGATCACTTCTATTCAAAACAATGAGGTTCATGAGAGTCGGTTCATCATTTCAGCTCGACCGAGCGTGCGGGCGTCTGGGTGTGACGTCACAGTAGGACGCGTTTATATAAGTCAGATCATGCTTTTATTTTTCATTCGTGAATTTACTCATTGTAAGTAAAGAGACACTAAAATGAAGCTCTTTAGAAGATTTAGAGAATTTTTTCAACGCAAGAGACAGAATCAGTTTGCTGAAAAGGAGAAGCTGAAACACATGCAGAAAGAAGCAACAGATTTGGAAGCTTTTATTTTTCTGATGATAGAGAAGAGCATAGAAGAACAAGAAGAGAACAACTTTCTGGTACAGATAGTGCAAGCGCAGGAGGCTACTTTGGCTTCTGAGCGAAAGCAGCAGTACCAAGACATAACTGAGAGAAACGGCACACACCTCCAGAACTTGGGGACAGAACCAAAACAACTGGAGGAACGTATTGCTCAGCTTGAGGCCACTTTGGAACAGACCTCCAAGGAGCTTCAGTCTTCCCTGGAAATCCATGAGTTGCTGGAGAAAACTGTAGAATGTGATAGAGAGAGCTGGAAGAAAGAACAAAAACAACTGGAGGAACGTGTTGCTCAGCTTGAGCTCACTTTGGCACAGACCACCATGGAGCTCCAGGATACAAAGAATCAGTGTGAGAAAGTAAAAAATAGTGCAGAGCAGGAGAGAGATCATTTGATCAGAGACAAAAAGCAACTGGAGAAACGTGTTGCTCAGTTTGAGGCCGCTTTGGATTTTAAAGAAAAACAAGAGGACGAAAGAGAGAAAACTAAACTTGACATAGAGGAGAGGAACAACTTACAGCTTCAGACCAACAGGGGGCTCCAGGATACCCAGAATCTCTGTGAGGAAGAAAAGAAGACTTCAGAGAATAAAACAGATCATTATATGAGAGTCCGAGAGCGATGGGAGGAAAGTGTTGCTCAGCTGAGACAAGAAAACATTCAAAAGAAAAGGAGAAATAGAAAAAAAAGAAGAAGACAAGAGAAACAGAGAGTCTGAACACTTTTACTACAGCGAGACACAATAAACACTATTAAATAAATAAAGATTTTGAATTTCAATCATGTCTAATGTCTCTTCATCACAGAGAGCATTCAATGATGGCATTTTTTTCTTGAAATCCACTTTAGTAAAGTCAGTCATGTTTGATGTCCTTAAAGAAAAGGAATTTGACAGAAACTGAAGTTGAGGTATTTTCTTGCAGCTTTAGTGCTTTGTTCATTTTGAGCTCTGAAAGCAATATAGCTGACAGTTAATGTGGGGCAGAACCTGATTCACTTAAACATCTGTACTTTATAATTAATCACATGGATTGGCACAAGAAAGGGGATGATCTTTCAGCAGTTATTCTGACAGGGTTAACACTGGATTCACCTCACAACACCTGAACACTACTGCTGGATGGAGCAGCGGGTGCGTGCACGAGCGGCGGTTGGTGAATGGAGGGTGGAGCCGGGGGGAAACGAGCGGTGAGAAGCAGATCTGTGGCTGATGGGACTAATCAGTGTGCTCTGTTTTAGTGACTGGTGACGAGGAGAAAAAGAAGAAAGACACGAGCAGAGCTGAGCACGTGTGTGTGTGTGTGTGTGTGTGTGTGTGTGTGTGTGTGTGTGTGTGTGTGTGTGTGTGTGTGTGTGTGATGTAAAGTGTTTGAGTAAATGTACTTTGTTACTGTACTTGAGTAACTATAAGTGACTTCCTGTCTGATGAACTGTTCTGTATTGGTTCTGTTTACTTCAATAGTAAGGAATGTAGACCTGAGATCCTGATTATTGGTCTTTTATTACCCATAAGGCAGTGGTTTTTAACCTTTTTTGAGGCGTGACTCATTGTTTACATGAAGAAAACACAGTGCATGTAGGGGTACGGTCTCAGGAGCCCTGCAGTAAGTGTGCTGTGTGCATGTGATTGATGAATGTGCAGGTAGAAATTCAACTGAAACTGCATTCAATCTGGTTGATTATCAAGCAAGTTATTTTTTAACTACATTTAAGTTCCCTGTTATAGGATAACTTGCAATTTCGTAAATTCCAACTGTATTTTCATTAATTCCTGTTAATACCTAAATATTCCTGATAATTCATATGGAAAGTTTCCAGTCTTGAAAATTCCTGCAACCACATTCCTGGGAAATACATGAGCTGTTCCTTGGTCTTGGGCACAGGGATATTTTGCCTGCCTTTTTTTTGTCTTTTAGTTTTACATTGTTCTGATATCAGATGCCCCAAGAAATTGCAGTTTAGACACAGAAGCTTTGTGTATGTGAGGATCCTCTATAATTATTTGGAGAAAGAGTCTGGTGTCATTATGCCATGTCTTGGGAAGTCGGGATGTTGTTAATAAATGTGAACTGATTTAATGTCATACAGTGTGTCTGTGTTCTACATTACAGTGGGGTCTGAGGTTCGGTTCCCAGCGTGTTGTTTCCTTACATTTTTTTATCCAGGGCCCAAAATCTTTCCACTGATCTCTCACACATTTAGAAAGTGATCTATGCAGAGCTGAACATCTCACCATGAATGGTGAACAACCTAATGCATGAGTTTTACTTAGAATCCACTTCGACTTCACTTCTGTGTTCATTCCAACCTCATTTATGTCGTCAGTCTGATTAGAGAGCAAACAGGTGAACCTACCTGTCATTATGAGTGTATTGGAAAGTTTATTTGTCAATTATCCGCTAGGTGGCAGTAATGACAAGCTGTAGAAGAGATTAGAAAAATAGAATAGAATTAGAATTATATTTATAATAAAAAAAAATTGAATTAGGAATAGAATTAATCTTCAAATTCAGTGTGTTTTGGGAGATTTGGAAATAACTTCTCCATGAGCACTCTAGTTATCTCAGGGAATCCAAAATCTGGTCCAGGGCCAAATGCAGCCTGTAAACAGATGGTAATTGGTCCTTGGTTTTCCTATAAGCAGAGGTGGCAAAAGTACACACATCCTTTACCTATTTTTTAAAAGACTCCAGTAAAAGTTTAAGAAGTGACTACACTTTTTTACTCAAGTTAAAGTAAAGAAGTTTGGGCTCTGACATGTACTTAAGTAAAAAGTCGCCGTTACTACTACCTGTTTTAGTGTCATGCTGGTAACTGGACGTCATGTATTACATACACACTTTATTTATATATATATATATTCATCAGCCACAAGGGTGTAACGAAAGGCAGGCACTGATGTAGGTGAGGTAGGGTGGAGTCAGCGTTCACATTCATCCCAAAGGTGTTCAGTAGGGATGAGATCAGAAAACAACCACATATAGCAGGAAAGGTCAGGTGACCCAATACTTTTGGAAATATAATGTATACCAAGTGTATCACTAAGGCCATATCCCAAACTGTATTCCAGCTCTGTCCTTAAAAACAACTCAACATTATTGTGATGTTTTACAAATTACAAAAATACGTTAACCTGTGCATTTTATTGAAATTAAAACAGGAAAATTTTGAGAAGAAAAATTATTCATTTATACTTTATACTACCTCTATAGCAGTTTTACATACATGCTCTTTTTGGTGTAAAAATCAGTCCTGCAGTACTGAACATTCGCTCACAGGCAGCTGAGGCTGGAAGCGGAGTGTTAAGCCTCAATGACAAGTGGCAGAGTGCAGAGAAAGACTTTAGTATCTCCAAAGTGTCAGAGGGACAGTTGAGGTAGGTCTCTGGCTGCCTGGTGTCATCTCGAGAGTGGAACTTTTTTTTCATCTCTGAAAAAAGTCATCATCATCTGAGGAATGTGAGGTCTTACTTTTATGCACTTTCATTTGTTGTTTCAGGTGGCTTTTCAGGTGGCCTTCAGTCAAGACCTCTGGAATACAAAGCCAATAAGGGTTTTTTTTTATTTATTCCAAGATGGTTAGGTGAAATCATTTTGCCCACTCCTGCATGAAAAACAATTGTTTACTATGTTTTTTTTAAATGCCAAAATGTCTTTTGTTATCTCCAGCAGTAAAACATAGAGTAAACTGTTCAAAGCTTACCAAGTTTCAGGACACATTCATCACTTGTCCAGCACGTCTTAAATTTGTGGAGTAGAATCGACAGCAGCGATCAGCTCTGGATCAACAAACATCTGTCCAAAACGTTTTTCGATTCCTGCTAGAAGAGCATCAACCAAAGGCGCACAGAACCTGGAGGAAATGCGAATTTGCTGAAGCTTTGTCTTTAGAAGTGTTACTGTAGGTACCAACCACCCCATTTGCACATTGTTCTCTCCCTGAAGATCACTGAGTGCTTTTGCAAATGGGCTCATTGTCTTTGCATATTCTTCCAGAAATGCAAGCTCAGCAGGAGTGAATCTGTCAAAAATTAATAAATAAAAAGACGCATGCTTTGTTGCAAGATAAAACAAATATATTGTTTTGTAATGTTAATGAGTAGTACTATAACATTTATACTGTGTGTGAGTATGAAATTAAAGTTTACTTCATATAATAAAAAAAAAATTCATATACAGTAGAAATATTGTTTATAGTATTATTTTACATTATTCCTTATTTAGAAATGTATTTACTGTTAATCTGTTCAAATCTTTTTCATAACTGTTAAAGATCCATTCATAAATAAATCATACTACAACCAATAGGGTAAGTTCTGAAAATTACATGGTACTTACATGGGAATTTGTAATGCACTGCAGACAGCTGTAATGCCTCTTTCTCCTTGTTCCCTCACAATTCTCACAATCCTCTCCACAGCTAGAAAAAGGGAATTTCACCTAGTGTCATTTGGCCTCAAGAGCTGGAGTTTGCAGTTTTCTTTGATTATCTCAGCAGCTGTGGTGAATCTTGCACTTTTGTGACACAGACTTGAGCACTTTGCAAATGCTGAGCAGGACAGACGTTTGTAAGCTGAATTGAAATTGGCTTCCAAGACATCAACTGTAGACACCAGATTCAGGAGGTGGCAGGCAAAGCGATGGTGTTTAGGCAATTGATATTCCAGGTCCAACATTGGTCCAGCATTGTTCCAGCTTCAACAAACTCAACACCCTCATTGTTTTCCTCCTCTTCATAGTCATCATCATCATCACCACTCTCTCTTTTTCCACTTGACTTTGCCTGACCTTCCACAGTTTCTGGATTATTGCTTTCTTCAGCTCACCATAGATTCTAAATGCTTTTAGAAAATTGGAGCTGTTGTCGGTTGTTGTGTGAACAAGCCTGTCACAGATGTTAAACTCAGTGTGAGTTCATACATGGCACCTGCAAGTGCAGAAAAAGAATGTGTGTCTTTTAGTTGTTTACATGCTAGGGCAGCATAACATCTCTGTAGAGCTTCTGGATCTATCCAGTGTGCTGTGACACCTATGAAGCTCTGTCGGTGTGCTGCCCAGCAGTCAGTGGTGGTTGCAATGAACTCAATTTCACTCATGGCTGCTTTCAGGTTGTTCTTCGTTTCATGTGTTGCCTTTTGAACTTTTTTTTACAGTACCTCGAGACATTACTCCAACACTTGGTTGTAAGAGATGCACAAGGCATTTAAAACCCTCCTGTTCAACAACACTTAGTGGATGTAAACCCTGAATGACAAAGTTTACAATAGCTTCATCTACGCTGTGCTGTGAGACCCTCTTGGGTTCCCACAACTTCATTTGCTTTGATGAGGGGCCTTCATCTGACGCTCTTCTTTTTAGAGCAGTTGAAGTGATCTGGGTATATCTCTCCAAGTGATTGGTGTGCTTTCTCTAGAAGTGACAAGTAGATTTAAGAAACAGACACATAGGACATAGAAAATTAATTCAACTAACAGAATTACAGTTCCT
>JBCEWE010000002.1:0-49902 GCA_039877035.1 Silurus lanzhouensis | reverse complement strand
TTTGAACTGATTCAAAGGAATTACATTACTGAACCAAATTTTTTTAACTGAATTGATCAAACTGAATGGAGTTATTGAAATAAATAAATAGAATTTTAATTTAGTTTTACTTTTTAACCTTATATCATTCCCAACATTTTATCATGTGGATTTAAATTCTTAGTTAAATTTAAATGAAGTCCAACATTTTAATAATAAAAACAAAACACACAATATTTAAACATGTAATTTTGATTTAATATTACAATAAACATAGATTTTTTTGTACTTTATTATAAGTATAACATGTGCTCACATGCTGAATCTAAACCTGCCCAGAGATTAGAAGATTTTTTGCTCTCTACTGCTGCCATTTTCTGTTCTCATAAATTATTGAAGAATGTATAAAGTGACCTGTCGTTTCTAGTTTTTTCCTTCTATTTCTTTAAAGTTTTATCCTTCTATTCTCTGTTTGTCATCAAATAATCTCTCTCATCCTTTGCAGTCTTCTTCTCTTCCTCACAGTAAATCAGGGAATTCTGGAGATCCTGGTGGTTTGGAGCTGTAAGCTGATCATCTCCTCCATGTCTAGTTTGCCTTAATTTTTTTTCTTTCTCAATTAATTTTGCTTAAATTCCAAAGTGGCCTCCAGCTGAGCAACACCTTCCTCCAGTCGTTCTCTGTCTCTCATTAAAAATTTTTCTCTTCCTCACAATGATTCAGGGAATCCTGCAGCTCTCTGATGGTTTGAAAGTGTCTGGTGGTCATCTCCTCCATGTCTAGTTTGATCATCTCTTTTTCCTTTTCAAATTTATTTTGTTCAAAATTTAAGTGGTCACCAGCAGAGCAAGACGTTGCTCCAGTCGCTCTCTGTCTCTCCTCAAATGATCGCTCTGATGATCTGCACACTTCTTTTCCTCAGAATGATTCAGGGAATCCTGGAGCGACCTGGTGTCTGGAGCTGTAAGTTATTACGCATCTCCATGTCTAGTTTGCCTTCTTTCTTTTCTTTCTTTTAATGTGGCCTCAAGCTGAGCAACACGTTCCTGCAGTTTTTGTTTCTCGCCCAGCTCTGGCTTCTCTCAGTTATATCCTGTTTCTGCTGCTTTCGCTCAGAAGCCAAAGTAGCCTCCAGCTTTTGCACCGTCTGTAGCAGAATGGCTTTCTTTCTCTCTCCTCTGTTATCTTCTCTATCAATAGATTACTAAATGGATCCAAGTCTTTTACTACTTTCTCCATGTGTTCCAGCTTCTCCTTCATTTCAGCAATCTGCTCAGATTTCTTCTTTCTTCTGCTTTGAAAAAACTCTCTCAACTTCTGAAGAGCTCCATGTTTATGCCTCTTTACTCATACGCAAAAACCTCGGAAATGAGAGAAACAGAGATGCGATATAGTTGCCCTAATGTGACGTCACAACGAGATGCTCTGCCCATGGTCTCTTTCTCTCTTCTTTCTCTCTCTCACACGCGTGCACACAGTATTGTATTTTATTAATTGTAAAACTATATGCTTCAAATGAGTTTTATTAAAAACATTTTAACTTATAAAAAATAAAATCAATGTCATTCAATGAACATCAATGAAACTGGATGATTTGTTTTTATTGAATGTAAAAATATTAATTTGAGTATAATTGAACTTAATGAATGGAATAGTTTTGGATTAAATGAAGACTTTACTGAACTAAACAGCACTGAATTCTCCTTTAAATGAACTTAAGTTTACTGAACTAAATACTGTTACTTATATGAAAATAAACCCGGTTTCTTGAACCCTGTTGGTTTCAGCCCCACTTTTGGGCCTCACAGCTGAAAATGACCTTCCTGACTTTCAATGGTAAAAGTTCCTGAAAACAGTGTGCTACATACACAATTTACATCTCTTTTGAAAGAACACACTTTGGGCTTTACATCATCCAAGATGCTGAAGTTCCTTAAAAAAAATGTGTACTTCATAAAAAAACTACTTTCGGCTTTTTATTAGGGGTCGCCACAGCAGATCATCCGCATGTTTAATTTGGCACATATTTTTACGCTGGATGCCTTCCTAACGCAACCCTCCCCATTTATCCGGGCTTGGAACCGGCACTAAGGCTTGTGCAACCCTAATGGCTGGGGTTGGTTCCTGACCAGGATTAACCCGGCCGCATGGTGAGAGGCGCATCCAAACCACTAGACCACCAGGGAACTTAATGAATCTCTTGACAATACAGACAGAATTGTATATTCTTCTCTGTAAGAAACAGCTTCCTTCTTACCTCCTACCAGACAGCCAAGACTTGTACAGAATACAGGAGATGATGTTCACATGCAAGGAGTGACCAGTACCTGCCAGAACTCCTGTAGTTCCTTAAGTATTGCTGTTGGCCTCTCAGTAGACTCCCTATAATTTATTATTATAATATTTAAATTATAAAAGATGACCAATAACGCTGTGCAGATCTATTATATATTTTATTTATTTATTTATAAAGACATACAATTCTATAATTATTATCTAAAAAAAATTATTTGGCTTTTTTTTGGTCCATGTGTGACGACAGGAAGCTGATCTGACTAATGCACTTGGTGACGGCTGGGGAACGGGCTTTGTGAACTTTTGCTGCCATAATTGCAAAGTCTTGAGAGTGGCTTTGGGTTGCTGGGTGCAAGATCATGACTGGCATAGATTAATGACAGCTGCACCTCCCACGGCATATCTGCACACAAGATCCATGATAAAATTAGAACTTACTGAAGCACTTTCTTTTAATAAAGAACTAAAATTTATTTTATATATAGATTGATAAAGATTTGATCCTTTAGTAATTCAGTACCTTCCAAGACTTTTTGTGTCCCAAACTCAATAATGCTTTTTGTCAGATTTTCCACTGATGCTGCCAGGTTCTCCTTAAGGCCTTGTTGGCCAAGTCGCCCTGTTGAGAAGGACAAAGACCATGAGTGAAAAACTGAAGAATCCAGAAATAATGTGCTCCAAAACAGGATTTACAGTAAACTTACCAAGTAGCCTGAAAACTGCTGCAACAGAGACGTTTCTAAACTGCCTTCTCTTTGTTTGTGTTTCCAACAGCCAAGTGTTCAAGATCAGCCAAACACTTTTCTATTAAATAAAAAATTGTATATATTAAGTGTTTTGTAGCAGTAACTGATTGACCAATTGTAAGTTCATGCAACAGGATGGCAATTTGCAATATTTCAACCACTTGATTATTGAGACACACACTGTCTCATATGAGTCTCACATTTGTAGGACTGCAGTCTATCAAATGATTATTATTTTTGAAACTAGAAAGCTGGGAATTAAACACGATGACGCGGTTTTGCATTCAGTACCGTATAACATGAGTGTCGGTCCACATCCAGCCCAGTTGTGCACAAAGAAGATCCAGGCTGAATACGTAGTCCCAGGCGGTAGGACAGAGATCCTCACCATACCAGCGGCTCTTCTGGAATGTCAGACGTTTGTCTTCTAGAAGAGCCTTCAGTGTGGTGGTGATGGTGCTGCAGATGTTTCCAGGAGGAACCTGGTAGAGAAAACATCTTTTCTTTAAAAACCAGTTCATTAAAATGATGTTTACAATAATATGGTGATGATGGAAAGGTCACAACCAATTACAATTGCAGATCCTCAGAACAGGGAGGTTGTGCTCTAACTGTGCATTCCGCTCTTTATGGTTATAACTCCATTTATTAACACTAATATAAGGAGGAGTTCTAGAAAATGACCTCAGAATGACAGATTTTTAAATAGACATGTAAAGTAGCACACTTTACTATAGGGTTTGTGTATCAGACAGTAGCAGGGGTAAATAATGCTCTAGATTAGTACATGAGTATGCAGTGTGAGGCGTTTGTCATCAGCAGTGTCATTAAGGCTGGAAAAGTCATTTACAGTCGTGTTTTTTTTCCCTTTAAGTGAAGTGCAGTCTGAGGCATTCTCTGCAAATGGTCATCAGCATTTACTCACACTAATAAAAAGAATAATATTCTTAAATAGTGACTTGTAACAAATTGTGAAGCAAAAAAAAACGAATTAGCTCCACTAGATTACACTGAGACTTGAGAATCAAAACTAGTTTTGACTGTTGTTGTAGTTGTTGACTGTTCTGATGACTGTGTTGATAAAATCAGCTACTTACCCTATCCCAGTGCAGATATTTGCTGAGCAAGCATAAAATGTCTCCGCCCGCTTTCATTTTGGTCACGATGTGTATGGCTCTGCATAAAGGGCCGTCATAGGAAAAACACATGGCCATGCTGTCACCATGACCATTATTAATTTAGGGGCTTCAGGAAAGTCTACAAAGGAAACAAAACATACCACAGACTTCAATACACTGTATAGAAAGAAATACAAAACCAAGAACAAGACACATTTTGCTTCTGTGTATCATTGTCTGAATCATTTTTAGTAGATATGTAATGGAACGTCAATATAATCTCACCTTCTTTAAGAAGTCTGTAGGCGAGGGTGTGCACTTTATGAGTGTCTCCTCTCTGCTGACATAAGGCTACATAAACCCGACAGAGAAACTGCAGGACGTTATGTGACATAGACTTTTTCTCTGCCTTGATCTTGTCCAAAATGACTGTCAGAAACGTCTCAGTTAGGCACTAAATGAAGCAGAAGAAAAGGATCATCCAATATCCAACTAAATCAAACATGTGTTCAAATCATGTATATAAACAAACATTAAGGAGTTAAGACTTGACTGTAGACCAGGTTTAGGAAAACTATTAGACTTTGTTTAAACCAAAACCTGAGTAAACGTTTTTACACCACAAACCATATCTACTGTTATTTTAAGAACATCAGGGCACTGAATTAACTTTTACAAATGAGAAAACTCAAATCCACAGCTAAACAATAAAGTTGTTTGAATTTTGTGCACACTAAATAAAACAGAAGATAATAACTGACCTTGTTTACACAAAACACAGATGTGACCGATTTTTCCTCATCTGTCAGACCAGGAAGTTTACAACTCCCTTTAAGTAGTGCAGAAACCCAGTTAGTAGATAATAAATCATAACTGGCATCATGAAGAGTTTCCACTGCACAAGCGATGAGGGATTGTGTTTTGTTGTGTTTGTGCTGTGCAGCATCGATTCGAGGTCTTTTAGCAGTCGTGGGTTGTGACGTCTCTGATGCGGCTCTTTTTGCTCTCGGGTTTGTCTGGGTTTGATTTCCTGCGATGGGATATTTGAAATCAGATACACGCAAACACAAACACATTAAATGTATTATTAATATTTTATATACAATAACCAGAATTTATACTTCACTTTGTAGGATACAGAAAAATGTGACCATATTAAGATCTTCGGCTGATTAACATTCTATCATGAATGACTCCTAATTACAGCTCAATGTAAAGTAACAGGTTCAGCTGACGTTGTTTGCTGCTGTTTATGAAGCCTTTGGTGTGTGTTTTTTGGAAGATGTTGATCTTTCTTTAGTTCCACGTTCTCTTTATCCTTTGCCCAATTTATGGTGACGGTATTTGGATTACGATCTGCATTTATGTGCCTGTTTATTTATTAGACATCATTTTAATCTGCATTTGCAGCCACTATTTTTATCATTACAGGACAGACATCAAGGAACGAAGATTCAAACTGTCACTGACAAACACCCTTCCAGAGAGACGTATATTATTCCTTCATAGAACATAAAACATGACTGTTATACATTAAGGGTTTTTGGGATGGTGAAAGAAATTTGCATTGTCGACTCTTTCTTCATTACTTACAAAACAAACATCTGGCCTTGCTGTTCCAATACTTTTGGAAGGGGAACGTACACACTCGCTTTAGCACACGCTAGGATCGAATTGTATCTCATCCAGAAAATAGTTTACAACAAGTTACATTTAAATACCTTTGTCAGCTTTCTGCTTATTGTCAGTTTGAGTGAAGGAACTCTTCGTCTCTGCAATGACAATCACCAGTTTATTACATTGTCAATGCAAATACTTTACACATCAGAATATACAGAACCTCAGAAAGATTTTTGTACTACCTTTGTTCAACTCGTTCTTGAGTTTTTTCTGTTAAGGTTCAAAGACAAAAACAAGAGACAAAACAAATGACATTTAGTTTCACTTAGTCACAGTTCTCACTAAAAGTTTCATTATGTCTGCATTTGAAATCAAAAGAAAGTACCTCCATTAAGCAGATGATTTTCTCGAGACTTCTCATTTTGCACTTCAGCTCTTGAATTTCCAGATGTTTACTGGTGTTTTCGGCTGTACAATAGTTAACAGAATGATATGAAAAGGTGCTCAGATCACACTAATCACATTATATGTTTATTTGATAGAAATGTATCATGCAGTAATAATGTGCTTTTACTGTCTTACACACTGAAAGCAGACACATTCAAACTATACACACCTTTAAGTGCCAGAAGCTGGTTTTCAATACCAGAGTTCCTTTAGAAAAGAAAAGAAACGTTCAGATAAAACATGATGTTCATGTGCACTTTATCTGTAGGAGGATTTTGTTTGCAGACATTTACATAAATTAAATGTGACCAAATCACATGACATAAACAATTCTACAGTATAGATAATACATGGGGGGAGTTTTTACAGAAACATAATTGATAAAATAAAATATAAACAGTAAAAAACTTACTTGTTTGTGTCTGTGTTCAGCATCTTTAAACTTTTCGAGTCTACAGTCAGTTTCTTTTTATTTTAAGTAAATTACCCACAAACAGTCTTAATTGTCAGCTGTCCAGAAAAATGGCGATGTGTGTACCAGTTTCCATGGCAAAGGGGCGTGGCTTTGGGCCGCTTACTTTTCGTCATGGAAAATTAATGCACCAATCAGGGATGCGGACGCTACCGGAAAGGCGGGGCTTCTGCGTTACATAACGATGTACCGTATTTGTAATGTTTTTGCATTAATGTAATAATATCTGATGGCCATTAGAGGGCACTCTCGTGCTGCATGTGGGTGTGTTTGCAGTGTGCAGAGTAAACGAGTAAAAAACGCTGAGCAGTCATGTCTCCGGTTCTTTCTGCGCATGCTCCGAACTTAATGGATAATGTGTTTTTATAGCATAATGATGCAAACATAACAGTATTTACATTCATCACATTACTGTGCTGGAAAACAATACAAATTAAATAAAAAAGAAGAAGAAGCGTAAAAGAAGAAAATTGGAAAAAGACAGAGGTAATGCGATGTAATGAATGGCGATGATCATATAAATAAACTCAGTTTAGTAAAAGTTCGTGAACAAACTTTATATTGGACTAGTTTTTAAAGTTTATTCTAATAGTTATAAATAGTGTAATAATGTGTGGGTTTCCAGAGATCCGAAATTTTGTAACATCCTATTTTTTGAGTCACATGATACGTTTTAACAATATTTGACTCTATAGTTGTGTAGAATTTGGGGATTTGTGGTATTTGTAATTCTAGGTGATTAATTTGGTAATATTTGTTTATAACTTGGTTTATTTATAAAAGCAACATTTGATGTAAAATTCACTTTAAAAGTGTAGTACAGTGTAATTCATCGCGATACCACTAGAAGGAGCTAAAGTTTAGTAGAACATTACTGCCATCTAGTGGACATCGAACACTTTTTAAAATGAAGTGGAAGATTAAACAGTACTGTATGATAAAGAAGTGTTTAAATAAAGACATTTATGTGCAGGAAGACCAGATGTAATTATTCTTACTGTTTGTGTTTCATTTATAATGTGACCCAGACAGCAGCTATATTTTATAGTTTCACTGGAAACAATTTAAAATAAGGTTATGAATGTTTGAACACAATGATTATTGGTGAATGAGCTGTGAGGGAAGTGGCACCAAGTAAAATCTTGCCCAGGGCAGAAGATTGACCAGGGCCGGCCCTGTGCAGGATGGAGGGAGTGTGTTGAACTGTTGGAGCAGCGTAGAGGATGGAGGAAGGGTGGGATTTAAGTGGACAAGAAATATGAGTCAGTTCATGTCAGATTTTTTTAAAAACATTTTTTATCTCCATTTAGTCATTACAAAATAGGTTTAAATTTGTGGAGATTTTATTTGTATATAGTTTTCTTTCCTTTAAAATGGATTGATTGAATGCCATTGGGAATGGTAGAGGGTTATTCATATTTACTCTTATGCCATCACTTGGGAGGGGCAGATTTACTCCAATGGCAGTCAGCTTCAGATCAGTGTAGTGGTGGATGAAGCTCACTTGGAAGCATCAGAGGAAAACGGTGCGTGTGCTTACTCTTTGTTTCAATACTGATTCATTTACTGAGTAATGAACCTATTTATCTCTGATCATGTGCTATTTATTTCCCATTAAGATCGTTGTCCGAGATCCTAACCAGGACAACAAGGACATCACGGAGTAGATCATATCAGAAGCTGGCAGGAGTCGGAAGCCCACTCTGCCAGTGGGAAATGTCTTTTCCGTCCCTATTCCTCTGCAGGTAACAGTCACACACATTCATAGAGGAAGCAGATTCTTCTGGCTAATAGCTCACCAGCCTTCCTCCTTATATTTGCCTGTATTACATTTCCCTTGTGGACAGAGCTCAGGGCCCACCTGCTCCTGGCGACTTGAAACCAGGTAAGTCCCAATATCTCAATTATTATTTTTTTTCCAGCTTCTGCTCTATTCACCATCGATGATCCGAAACAGACATGGCTCCTCGTCCTGACGACTGCCGATCGCTCAGAGAGGTGAGTTTAGGGCTCGTCGCTGTCCCTGCACTGGATTTTAACTGGTCACAATCTTTTACAGTTTGAGTAAAGTTTTCTGCTCGTCTCAATAAACTAGGAGGCATGTTAGCTCTTGGTTGTAGTTATTGCACATGGACTACAAATACTGTAGATATAAACTAAGGTGCAACACTGGAGTATTTCTTTAAATAACTATATATAAAGATATAAATGCTGTCGGTCACTTCGGTGAATGTGTGAAACCTACATTTACACTACAAATTCACAGTAATCCTGGTGTTTTATTATTAATTGGGTGTGTTTGTGTGTGAGGATAAGCCAGAGCTCGCTCTCCAGCAGTCTGACTTTGACCTTGAGCCAGTCTCAACCACAGTCGAGAATTCCAGTGTGTCTCCTGTGATTGTGGAGCATCTGACTTCAGCAGAAACACCAGCAGACGAGATCGAAGCGCAGGAAGCCGAGCCGCCGAAGAACGAACCCGAGCCCGGCTCTGAGGATGGAGGCAACGATGGGGTCCTTTTACCTGTGGAAGAGCCCAACAACACCACCATGCACAGTGAGACCTACTTCTTCTGACTCGCACACTTCATCATGTTTTTCACTACTTTTCATGTCTGCTTTTGCTCGTTCCTTCCTCAGAGCCTGAGATGGAGAATAAGAGGATACAATATAGTAGAGACTTTCTTTTGAGCATCCAGTTCATGCCTGATTGTATGCAGAAGCCAGAGGGGCTTCCATCCATACCTGGATGCAGATATTATTTAAATACAGTCGTGCTGATGTTGTGTGTTGCGCAGGAGCTTTTCCGGACGGTGCGCGGTTTCCTTAACACACTGACGGCAGAGATGTTCAATCAGCTGATGAAGCAGGTGAAGGAGCTCCACATCGACACAGAGGAGCGACTTAAGGTGTCGTCGAGCTGATTTTTGAGAAAGCCATTGATGAGCCCAACTTCTCGTGGGGTACGGGATCATGTGTAAATCTCTGGCTGCGGTAAGTAAAACATCACATCTCCTTCTTTATGTTTTAGTGCATTTAAGCCTCTTTGTGATTCTAACTGTGGAATCACATTGAAAATATCCACATGGATGCCAAAATTGAGGAGCAGGAGGAGTAGAGAAAAGTTAAAGAAAAGCTACGATCCATGGGCATGAATACGGCAGGTTATAGAAGGCATATGTGTTCTAGTCTAATCCTTTTTACAGCTTAGTCCCCTTTCTTTTCACAGCACTTAACCAATGCACTGCATCTTTTTGTTGTTATTTCTTGTTTCTTCTACAGTATTTCCAAGTCATGAGACCATGAACACTGTGAGCATGAACATTACATTAGACCCCAACAAGACCCCTAAAATCAACAAGGTACTGACTTTCCATGTGCAGAAACATGCTTTTCAAATGCAAGCTTGAACTACTTCAGTCAGCATTTAAAGCTTGAGATGTAGATGAACTCAAACCTGCTGGTGAAACGATTTACGTAGTTGAAAAGTTTTAACCTTTTTTTTAGCGTTAGAAATCCCCAAATGTTTGTGGATTTAGAGCTATAGGAGAGCTGCTTCATTCCTTTTTTTATTCAACAAGAAGGCAGTAAATAGCAATGAGTGATGTAGCTGTGAGATTCTCATGATCTGATAGGAAACATTGAAGTAAAAGGATGTTCTGATTTGTTGTTCTTGAAACTTAATTCAGTTTAATGCATCAGCATTTTTAGTCATGACACATCATGTCTCTTGTGTTTCAGTAAAACTGGACGCAGTGCCAGACTCGACTACACACAAGCCTGCGCTATCAGAGGAGGAAATAAGAAACGCTCTAAATCCATTATTGAGGAGTTTCTACACATAAATGATTACAAAGTAATGATCTCATGCAGTGTCTTATGATCACATTTAGTTCATGGAGGAACTGGACCAGGGCGGGATGCTGTACGTTTTTGTTCGGGTGGGTGTGGAGACCACGCTGGAGCGACACCAGATCACACGTGACCACGTGGGTCATCTGTTCCATCAGCTGCTGCAGGCTGGGATCCTCTCCACATCTCAGTTTTTTAAAGGGTGAGTGACATTCCTGCACCACACAGCTCCGTCTCCCACTGGCGCCAGAGACACTACTGTCTGCGTCATGAGATGTCCACAGCTTGATGACATATTTACACCCAATGGGGTTATTGTTAGCATTATTATGAATACGCTTGCATTTACATTTGGTCATTTTTAGAGAATTTTCTAAGAGAATCAGAATCCTTTATCCTTTTCCCCCATTTTCTTACCTCTCCTTGTTTACACAGGTTCTCAGAAACGCTCGAGATAGCAGATGATATGGCGATTGACATTCCTTTTGTATGGCAGTACATAGCGGAGCTCGTTAATCCTGTGCTTCGGGAAGGAGGAATCTCTTTGAGAGAATTATTCATGTATTTACAGTTACATTTGAGACTATACATATAAATTTTTTGCTGGAAAGGAAGTTGGTGTTTGTTTTTAACTGTTGATTTCTTGTGAATTCCAGTGAATTTAGCAAACCACTACTTCCTGTGGCAAGAGCCGGCATATTATTTGCAGAAATATTGCAGCTTCTCTGCAAACAAATGGTGAGCTGTGAGATCTTCTATAGAATAGGACTGAAAAAAGGAAAGTGTTTTGTCATACTAGTTGAAAAAGGTTCTTTTTTTGTTCAAGTCATTGCTGTGTTTTTCTTCACTTTAGAGCCAAAAGGAAGTGGAGGCCTTATGGAGGGACTCTAAACTGAGCTGGGCTGATTTTCTTCCTGAAACCGTGGATGGGAACAACTTCATTACTGAGCAGGTGAGCTGTTGGCTGCACACTAGATTTAGACTCCACTGGAAGATCTGCACCAAACAGGATCCAGTGGGCAGTAGATTTTTTACTACTTGAGTAATAATAATAGAAGAGCTGAGTAAAAGTGACAGCATAGTTATTTTATGGAATCATTTCGCTTGAAAATTAATTTGAAATACTATTGTTTATGTCTGATCTAATCGCTTAGCTCGGCATATTTTTGGCTGGTTGTTACAGAGGGCTTTTAAAAATGTGCAATAATCAATATGGGTTAAAAATCATACTGTGATCAATTTTATTTGTTAGAATAAGAACATTGTCAGTGAACTCAAATGGCAGCTCGTCTGATCAGAAAAGAGAAAAGTGTTTGTGGTGTAAAAAGCAGTGTGTTGGTTGGGTAGACTTGATGCAGTTTTATTTCTAAACCAGCACAAATGCTGCTTTTAAGAAGAGGGTTTAGAGGGTAATCTTTAAAGGGTTTTTTCTCGTCCTGGTATCATAAGTGTAGATAAACATAGGTTGTGTTTAATTGACAGCCCTGATGAAGTCTGATGACCTAAAGAGGGTGGAGCTGAGACTTCAGGCAGCAGACGGACTTCTGAGGAGGAACATCAGCACCACACGAGAGGTTAGAGGTCACCCAACCTGTAATTAATCCTGGAGGAATTAAGTGTAATTAGAGAGATAGTGATTTAAATGTGTGTGTGTGTGTGTGTGTGTGTGTGTGTGTGTGTGTGTGTGTGTGTGTGTGTGTGTGTGTGTACTGAAAAATGTATTTAATTTGTTTGTTGTGTGAATTGCCAATTTATTATTATTAATTTTTATATTTTATTTATGTATTTATTTGTAAATGTATTTACTGTAAACCCTTATTAAAGATAAAGTAAGTGCAGATTGTTGTTATTTATTTATCTTTTGAGGTGGCAGCAGGATGGGGGCAGGTCATGACGTGAATGAAACCGTGGATGAAATCTCAGCGAGATGGAATGCCATACTGTGATTCTTGGAGATTCCATCGTCCGGCATGTCCGTGCTACCGGAGACAAAGGTAAGGTGCACACTCGCTGTTTTCCTGGTGCTTGTGTTCTCGATGTCGCTGCGCAGGTACCCGCGATCCTGAACGAGAACTTTGCAGCGGTTGTTCTCCATGTCGGAGTGATCAACACCCGGCTGAGGCAAACGGAGATCTTAAAGAGGGATTTCAGGATCCTGGTGGAGACGGTACGCAGCACATCACCCACAACGAGGATCATAGTGTCAGGACCTCTTCCCACTTACCAGCGAGGGGCTGAGAAGTTTAGTAGACTCTTTGCACTAAATGAATGGTGACAGTCATGGTGTCGAGAGCACAAACTTCTGGATAACTGGAACTGGTTCTGGGAGCGTCCGAGGTTCTTCCGCCCTGATGGCCTGCACCCCAGCAGAGTTGGAGCAGCAGTGCTATCAGATAACATCTCTAGGATACTTCACACCATCTGACTGGTAAGACATCAGGAAATTTACCACTATGAGAACATTTATACAACAAACCAAATAGTTACAAGTTCACACACAGCCCAGTTTATAGAAACCGTATCTATTCCTCGTGTAGTAAAACCAAGAATTAAATACACAAGATCCAGAAATAATCTCATTGCAGTTAAAACTGAAAAATGCCAGAAAAGCAAACACCAAAAGGTTCTACAGTTTGGTTTTTTAAACATTAGATCACTTGCACCCAAAGCACTGATTATAAATGAGATGATCACAGAGAATAATCTCTCAGCACTCTGTCTCACTGAGACCTGGATTAAACCAGGTGATTATATGGGTCTAAACGAGTCGACACCGTCAGGATATGTTTATAAGCATGAGCCCCGTCAGACTGGAAGAGCTGTATGATGTTATTACCAAAGCTAAATTAACATGTCAGTTAGATCCCATTCCAACTAATCTATTGTAGGAAGTGTTACATACAGCTGGTGAGCCTCTTCTCAATATTATTAACTCCTCACTATCGTTAGGTCACGTCCCTAAATCTCTCAAGTTAGCAGTTATTAAGCCCCTCATGAAGAAACCTCATTTGGATCCAAACACGCTAACGTATAACAGACCCATTTCAAATCTCCCTTTTATGTCTAAGATTTTAGAAAAGATTGTCGCTGCCCAGTTATATTTCCACTTACAAGAAAACAATATCTTTGAGGAGTTTCAGTCAGGTTTTA
This sequence comes from Silurus lanzhouensis, assembly GCA_039877035.1. NCBI lineage: Eukaryota > Metazoa > Chordata > Actinopteri > Siluriformes > Siluridae > Silurus > Silurus lanzhouensis. Next base: position 36,226 of record JBCEWE010000002.1, on the reverse strand, counting down.
GGATCCATCATAGCAGAGAAACTGCTCTAGTTAAAATCACTAATGACCTGTTTTTAGCTTCAGACCAAGGCTTCATCTCGCTGTTAGTTTTACTTTTATCTTAGTGCTGCATTTCACACTATAGACCATGATCTCCTCCTAGATCGCTTACAAAATTACATCGGCATTCAGGGACAGGCATTAAGCTGGTTTAAATCCTACCTGTCTGATCGTTATTATTTTGTAGATATAAATGGAAAGCTTTTGGATTTATTAAATGGATTTATTTTAGACAGCAACTTGTCTTTTAAAAATCATATCAACCAAGTTACAAAAACAGCCTTCTTTCACCTTAGAAATATTTCTAAGCTAGGAAACATGTTATCTACATCTGATGCAGAGAAGCTCGTCTATGCGTTCATGACTTCCAGAATAGACTACTGGTCAAGAAAATATGATCATATAACCCCAATCTTATCGTCCCTACACTGGCTTCCTGTTAAGTTTCGAATAGACTACAAACTACTGCTTCTTACTTATAAAACACTAAATGGTTTGGCTCCCATGTATCTATCCAGTCTTTTACCACGCTACAATCCATCACGCTTCCTGAGATCTCAAAACTCTGGACTTCTAGTAGTTCGTAGAATAGCAAAGTCCACTAAAGGTAGTAGATCATTCTCACATTTAGCTCCTAAACTCTGAATCAGTCTTCCTCACAGTGTTCGGGGCTCAGACACACTCTCCCAGTTTAAATGCAGATTAAAAACATATCTTTTTAGCAAAGCCTACACATAACACACATCACATATCATAACCTTGTGCTCCAGAACATCTGATCACATCACATTATCAACTTGTGCTGTTAATATCATGAACAGCAGCTACGCTAATTTCTCTCCACTGCTGAGGTTTGGCCATAACCATAAAGACTGTATAAGACTGTAGAAAGAACATTACTTATAATCTTATACTCCAGTGCTCATGTTAGTTCTCACTCTCCAGTGTTCTGTATTGTTGAAAGATTTATGATCAAACTCTTGATGTCACCCAAATGAGGATGGGTTCCTCTTTTGAGTCTGGTTCCTCTCAAGGTTTTTTCCTCATAACATCTAAGGGTGTTTCTCCTTGCCACAGTCGCCACGGCTGCTTATCAGGGATAAATACACACCATTCACCTTCACTGTTGATTTCTGTAAAGCTGCTTTGAGACAATGTCTGTTGTGAAAAGCGCAATACAAATAAACTTGACTGTGGAAATATGCTCATTATTTCACTTTAGTTGAGTATAAAGACAAAAAATTTTTAGTCTAATGTAAGCTGTGTCTTTCTGGTTTGAAGGTCGTATCTACTGCGATAGCAACACTTCCAGAAGCTCCATGCCTGAGGAGCTAGAAGCTAGAAGCTAACCCGGTGTTCTGTTCTACATTGTTGATAGTTTTCATACTTCAGCTGTGAAAGGAACATGTTTAAGAGCTCAACACAACAGCTTTTATGATGCAGAAGCCACTTTAGTTTTTGATTTGTGAATATATTATTCAGCTTGTTTTGTTATTTATTTCAGAAATGCTTGTGATATATTCAGTTTGTGCTGCTCTGACTTTAATAAAATAGTGTTTAAAAATGACTTTGTGTTTAAGTCAGTATTGTGTTTGTATAAACCATAACACATAAAAGGGCATTAATATGAACATTAAAGAAGGTTCTTTAAAAAAGTAACTAAAAAGTTAGTTTTAACAGTAACGCATTACTTTTTGAATGAATTAACTAGTAACTGTAACTCGTCACTATTTCTTAGTAACAGCACAACACTGGACACGAGTTTGTCCATCTTTTATTCTCCGGGCGTTCAACTGTAGTCCACGGCACGTATATTTTCTGGAATTAGACTTTGAGAAAACTCAGGTAAAATTTACTACATGACCACCCACATGAACCACAATAGACTTGTGCATATTTTCCTGTATTTTATTGTCTATTATGGTGTTGTTCTGGTTGTTGTTCTGATCTTTGGTGATCATGATGTACTAATATACTGCAGCACTTCATGTGTTACTGTCTTTTACAATCAACAGCATTAACATAAAAAAAATGGTAGTTGTACATTGCATCACTTTTTAAGCTACTATCTCTTATTATATGTTACGTTAACGACATAAACAACAACAGATTCATGTATCTTAAAAACGAAATTCTCATACGTACATTACATTTACATTAATGTGTTTTTTCGTGAGCTCATCAGTGCAGTATGTTGCATCACTTTCATACTGTTGTTTATTATGATGTACAATATTACAAACAACAGCAGCAGATTCATAGATCTTCAAAGAAACTGTTGTACATGCAGTACGTTACTGTGTTTGTTTGTGTTTGTCACACAAGGCTGTAGAGGACGATGAGTGGACGTCTCGTCTGCCGGGGTAGAGGACGATAAGTGGACGTCTCGTCTGCGGTGGTAGAGGACGATAAGTGGACGTCTCGTTTGTGGCGGGAGAGGACGATGAGTGGACGTCTCGTCTGCGGCGGTAGAGGACGATAAGTGGACGTCTCGTCTGTCGCAGGGAGAGGACGATTAGTGGACGTCTCGTCTGCGGCGGTAGAGGACGATGAGTGGACATCTCGTCTGCGGCGGTAGAGGACGATCAGTGGACGTCTCGTCTGCGGCGGTAGGGGACGATGAGTGAACGTTTTGTCTGTGGCGTTAGAGAACGATGAGTGAACGTCTCGTCTGCGGCGGTAGAGGACGATGAGTGGACGTCTCGTCTGCCGGGGTAGAGGACGATAAGTGGACGTCTCGTCTGCGGCAGTAGACAACGATAAGTGGACGTCTCGTCTGCGGCAGGAGAGGACGATGAGTGGACGTCTCGTCTGTGGCGGTAGAGGAGGATGAGTGGACGTCTCGTCTGCCGGGGTAGAAGACGATGAGTGGACGTCTCGTCTGCGGCAGTAGAGGACGATAAGTGGACGTCTCGTCTGTGGCGGAAAGAGGACGATGAGTGGACGTCTCGTCTGTGGCGGGAGAGGATGATGAGTGGACGTCTCGTCTGCGGCGGTAGAGGACGATAAGTGGACGTCTCGTCTGTCGCAGGGAGAGGACGATTAGTGGACGTCTCGTCTGCGGCGGTAGAGGACGATGAGTGGACGTCTCGTCTGCGGCGGTAGAGGACGATGAGTGGACGTCTCGTCTGCGGCGGTAGAGGACGATGAGTGGACGTCTCGTCTGCGGCGGTAGGGGACGATGAGTGAACGTTTTGTCTGCGGCGTTAGAGAACGATGAGTGAACGTCTCGTCTGCGGCGGTAGAGGACGATGAGTGGACGTCTTGTCTGCCGGGGTAGAGGACGATAAGTGGACATCTCGTCTGTGGCGGTAGAGGAGGATGAGTGGACGTCTCGTCTGCCGGAGTAGAGGACAATAAGTGGACGTCTCGTCTGCGGCAGTAGAGGACGATAAGTGGACGTCTCGTCTGTGGCGGGAGAGGACGATGAGTGGACGTCTCGTCTGCGGCGGTAGAGGACGATGAGTGGACGTCTCGTCTGTGGCGGTAGAGGACGATGAGTGGACGTCTCGTCTGCCGGGGTAGAGGACGATAAGTGGACGTCTCGTCTGCGGCGGTAGAGGACGATAAGTGGACGTCTCGTTTGTGGCGGGAGAGGACGATGAGTGGACGTCTCGTCTGCGGCGGTAGAGGACGATAAGTGGACGTCTCGTCTGTCGCAGGGAGAGGACGATTAGTGGACGTCTCGTCTGCGGCGGTAGAGGACGATGAGTGGACGTCTCGTCTGCGGCGGTAGAGGACGATGAGTGAACGTTTTGTCTGCGGCGTTAGAGAACGATGAGTGAACGTCTCGTCTGCGGCGGTAGAGGACGATGAGTGGACGTCTCATCTGCCGGGGTAGAGGACGATATGTGGACGTCTCGTCTGCGGCAGTAGACAACGATAAGTGGACGTCTCGTCTGCGGCAGGAGAGGACGATGAGTGGACGTCTCGTCTGCGGCGGTAGAGGACGATAAGTGGACGTCTCGTCTGTCGCAGGGAGAGGACGATTAGTGGACGTCTCGTCTGCCGGGGTAGAGGACGATGAGTGGACGTCTCGTCTGCGGCGGTAGAGGACGATGAGTGGACGTCTCGTCTGCGGCGGTAGGGGACGATGAGCGAACGTTTTGTCTGCGGCGTTAGAGAACGATGAGTGAACGTCTCGTCTGCGGCGGTAGAGGACGATGAGTGGACGTCTCGTCTGCCGGGGTAAAGGACGATACGTGGACGTCTCGTCTGCGGCAGTAGACAACGATAAGTGGACGTCTCGTCTGCGGCAGGAGAGGACGATGAGTGGACGTCTCGTCTGTGGCGGTAGAGGAGGATGAGTGGACGTCTCGTCTGCCGGGGTAGAGGACGATGAGTGGTTGTCTCGTCTGCGGCAGTAGAGGACGATAAGTGGACGTCTCGTCTGCGGCAGGAGAGGACGATGAGTGGACGTCTCGTCTGTGGCGGTAGAGGAGGATGAGTGGACGTCTCGTCTGCCGGGGTAGAGGACGATGAGTGGTTGTCTCGTCTGCGGCAGTAGAGGACGATAAGTGGACGTCTTGTCTGTGGCGGAAAGAGGACGATGAGTGGACGTCTCGTCTGTGGCGGGAGAGGACGATGAGTGGACGTCTCGTCTGCCGGGGTAGAGGACGATAAGTGGACATCTCGTCTGCGGCAGTAGAGGACGATAAGTGGACGTCTCGTCTGTGGCGGAAAGAGGACGATGAGTGGACGTCTCGTCTGCGGCGGTAGAGGACGATAAGTGGACGTCTCGTCTGCGGCGGTAGAGGACGATGAGTGGACGTCTCGTCTGCGTGGACGTCTCGTCTGCGGCGGTAGAGGACGATGAGTGGACGTCTCGTTTGTGGCGGGAGAGGACGATGAGTGAATGTCTCGTCTGTGGCGGTAGAGGACGATGAGTGGACGTCTCATCTGCGGCGGTAGAGGACGATAAGTGGACGTCTCCTCTGTGGCGGGAGAGGACGATGAATGGAATCTATCCAAATCCACATAGATATTTTGATCCATATCTGTGGAGATGTTTTGTGTAGAAGACTCTTCACCTGTAATTTTATACACTGGGAGCTGTACGTATTGTCTAAACAATGACAAGGAATTCCACAACAGATAAAACATGCCACGGCTGCAAGGATTATTAAAATTGTAGTCCCAGTCTGACCCTATTCTACTCTATTTATTAGTATATTATGTTAATTATACTTGGAGTAAACAGGTTACATGAGTTTGATTAAAATATGGGCTAAATAGGTTAAATTAAGCTACTTCATTGTGTCTAATAGATTCTATACTAATTATTAGGTACATTTGTTGGATTAATATAAAAAGTTAAACTATAAAAGCTAAGCTTAGCTAGCCGGCTAGTTACCCATGCTAATGTCACTAAATAATTACTTTTTACTTTTCGAGTCTTCTACTAAATAATCTACAATATTCTGCCATAATTATTTAGACGACTTACCAGGAACCTGTATAAAGAAATGTTCAATAGAAGAGAAGTTGTAATGTTTTTTAGTTGCTGCTAATCGCTGCTGCTTCTTGCTGCTGTTTGTTTGTTTGGTGGTTGTCAATTTTAGTGTCTCTTTACTTACAATTGCTAAATTCACAAATGAGAAACAAAAGCACGCTTTGACTTATATACACGTGTCACACTGTGACATCACACCTAGATGCCCCGCCCTCTGCCTTTGACATCATCATGTCACTCACTTTATTTTCTCTCTCTTTCTCTTTATCTCTTTCTCTCTCTCTCTCACACACACACACACACACACACACACACACACACACACACACTCTGCGCATATAAAGATTACAGATGGAAGATTACGCACAATCCGACTATATGAATGGTGTAGAATCATAAATGACCAGATGAAGCTGACTGAGGTGAACCCCTGAAACTAACCCAGGAACAGAGTTGGAACATTCTGACCACCCATTGGCGTAAATCCCGAATCCCCCCCAAAAAAAAAAAAAAAATTGCACTCTCTATTATATGTATTCTCTATTATATGAAATATAAATGTATGTAAACCTAAAATAATTGTTTAAGTAGAAAAAACACAACGCAAAACTGCATTTAGAAACAGTTGAGTTCCCCCTCCCCTTCCTCACAGTGGTTTGACCCACCGCCTGCTTTCCCAGTTCATCTCACCTTCTACACACACCAGTCAGGTGTGTGTCTGCGCCTCAATTAATGTTCAACTCCATCAACTAAAGGATTTTATTTACCTTAAATAAAGCGATTCTTTTTAATGTAGTTGATGCAGACTCATTCATAAATTAGTTGCGGCAAAAATGCTGATTTCGGATGTAATTTTTATGATCTGCTCTATTAGAGATTAAAATATCACTTATCTAGTGAACGTTAGCTTGTTTACAGTAGCTTGTAGCATAGTGCACTAACACTAACACACCAAAGCCGTTTCACATGCAGTGTTTTATTTAGGACGACTTGGTATAATGTTAATTTAATATTAACACACAATTAGCATATTGTTTATCTGTGCATTTACTAAATGATCACTGTGCTACATCCGAACTGACTCCACTGTATTTTTATAATTAGTTTCTATTCTGTTCTTAAATGTTTTAATTTGTAAATAAAATGTTAAACCCTTTTTTTAATTCCTTGTTTTTATTGTTGTGATTATTTTTTTTTATGATAGTTTTAATTTATTTATGTAAAACGCTTTGAATTATTATTGTAATTGACGCAGTCTCCATGCTACAATAATAATGATAGAAACAAAGTTTTTCACTGTGGGGACACTGTGTCTTTATACTGTAACTACAATTTGACTGTATTATTTGTGTCCCCCTTCAAAAATTGCTCATGAGGAATTTTATATTCATTGTCCCCCCTACTGTTAAATGAAATTTACGCCCATGGCCATACCCCTACATGCACTGTGTTTTCTTCATGTAAACAATGAGTCACGCCTTAAAAAAGGTTAAAAACCACTGCCTTATGGGTAATAAAAGACCAATAATCAGGATCTCAGGTCTACATTCCTTACTATTGAAGTAAACAGAACCAATACAGAACAGTTCATCAGACAGGAAGTCACTTATAGTTACTCAAGTACAGTAACGAAGAACATTTACTCAAACACTTTACATCACACACACACACACACACACACACACACACACACACACACACGTGCTCAGCTCTGCTCGGTGTCTTTCTCCTCATCACCAGCCACTAAAACAGAGCACACTGATTAGTCCCATCAGCCACAGATCTGCTTCTCACCGCTCGTTTCCCCCGGCTCCACCCTCCATTCACCAACCGCCGCTCGTGCACGCACCCGCTGCTCCATCCAGCAGTAGTGTTCAGGTGTTGTGAGGTGAATCCAGTGTTAACCCTGTCAGAATAACTGCTGAAAGATCATCCACTTTCTTGTGCCAATCCATGTGATTAATTATAAAGTACAGATGTTTAAGTGAATCATGTTCTGCCCACATTAACTGTCAGCTATATTGCTTTCAGAGCTCAAAATGAACAAAGACTAAAGCTGCAAGAAAATACCTCAACTTCAGTTTCTGTCAAATTCCTTTTCTTTAAGGACATCAAACATCACTGACTTTACTAAAGTGGATTTCAAGAAAAAAATGCCATCATTGAATGCTCTCTGTGATGAAGAGACATTAGACATGATTGAAATTCAAAATCTTTATTTATTTAAGTGTTTATTGTGTCTCGCTGTAGTAAAAGTGTTCAGACTCTCTGTTTCTCTTGTCTTCTTCTTTTTTTCTGTTTCTCGTTTTCTTTTGAATGTTTTCTTGTCTCAGCTGAGCAACAATTTCCTCCCATCGCTCTCGGACTCTCATATAATGATCTGTTTTATTCTCTGAAGTCTTCTTTTCTTCCTCACAGAGATTCTGGGTATCCTGGAGCCCCCTGTTGGTCTGAAGCTGTAAGTTGTTCCTCTCCTCTATGTCAAGTTTAGTTTTCTCTCTTTCATCCTTTTGTTTTTCTTTAAAATCCAAAGCGGCCTCCAACTGAGCAACACGTTCCTCCAGTTGCTTTTTGTCTCTGATCAAATGATCTCTCTCCTGCTCTGCACTATTTTTTACTTTCTCACAGTGTTTCTTTGTATCCTGGAGCTCCATGGTGGTCTGTGCCAAAGTGAGCTCAAGCTGAGCAACACGTTCCTCCAGTTGTTTTTGTTCTCTCTTCCAGCTCTCTCTATCACATTCTACAGTTTTCTCCAGCAACTCATGGATTTCCAGGGAAGACTGAAGCTCCTTGGAGGTCTGTTCCAAAGTGGCCTCAAGCTGAGCAATACGTTCCTCCAGTTGTTTTTGTTCTGTCCCAAGTTCTGGAGGTGTGTGCCGTTTCTTTCAGTTATGTCTTGGTACCGCTGCTTTCGCTCAGAAGCCAAAGTAGCCTCCTGCGCTTGCACTATCTGTACCAGAAAGTTGTTCTCTTCTTGTTCTTCTATGCTCTTCTCTATCATCAGAAAAATAAAGCTTCCAAATCTGTTGCTTCTTTCTGCATGTGTTTCAGCTTCTCCTTTTCAGCAAACTGTTTCTGTCTCCTGCGTTGAAAAAAATTCTAAGTCTTCTAAAGAGCTCCATTTCAGTGTCTCTTTACTTACAATGATTTAATTCACAAATGAGAAACAAAAGCGTGATCTGACTTATATATGAGTGTCCTACTGTGACGTCACACCAAGACGCCCTCCTTCTGTGACATCATCCGGGTCCGAGCTGAAACGGTGAACCGACTCTCCTGAACCTCATTGTTTTGAATAGAAGTGATCGAACCGAGCGCTCTTGAACCGAGTTACTTGAACTGAATCTAAGGAGTCGAACTCACCTAACCGAATCTTTTTGTACTGCCGGGAAAGACCCTTTGCCGGATGAAACGAACTGTACGACACCTGGAACTGTGAGTTTCCGAGCTTTATGGATTTTATTCTCTTTAAAACACAGAGTTTATCATTTATTATCATTATTATTAAGTGAAGAGGGGAAAAGCGATGTTCCTCATTTTGTGTTTATTCCTGATCATTAGCATAAAGATCTCAGACTTGCAGGAAAAAGTGGATATATTTGTCTAAAATGATAAAGAATGATATAAAGAGTGATAATATTTCCATAAATGTTGCAGTGAGCAGAAATGGACCTTTCGGCTAATGGTGTAGGAGACATCATCATTAGCCTCATGCTAGCCGGCTTTGCTAGCGCTGCTTTTGTGTTTATTTTATTAGAAACGTCTACTTTTTGACTAAAAGATGAATAAAACTATATTTAAGTTAATAAGATAACATAAGTTACATTAGTACATACGTTTACTTATAGTTCACTAAAAATCTGATATTAAGACTGAGGAAGAAAACTATTTAAGATAATAAATGCTAGCTGGCTAGTTAGCCTAGCTAATGTTAATAAATAATTGTATTTATCTTTTATAGTCCTTTTCTGTATTTTGATCTACATGTATACAGTGAATGGACACTGTAGGAAATAATAAAGATGTAAAAACAGGTATAAATGTGGTGGTGAAATGTGTCCTAGTGTATGACTGAGTTGTTCCTCTGTGTGCTTCAGTAACTGCTGTTAAACTGAGAGGAAAGAAAAATGGCTTCAGTTCAGCAGAAATGAACTGATAAACAGTGTTAGGAAAAGACAAAGTGTTCAAATATTTACTCAAATATAAATTGTGATAACTTGTTAAAAATGTGTTTAATGGTTTAATAGAGGATTTATTCAGGTTTAAACACACAAGCTGGTGGTGAAGGTAATATTGATTATAGATTCCTTTTATGAGCCGCATCTCACTGTGTGTTTGTCTCTTCAGACACAGGAAGACGGAGACAGGACACGGCATTAGTCTCCTCCAAGCAGCTCGTCCCCTGTGAGGACTCAGTCTCCTCCAAGCAGCTCGTCCCCTGTGAGGACTCAGTCTCCTCCAAACAGCTCATCCCCTGTAAAGACTCGGTCTCCTCTAAGCAGCTCGTCCCCTGTGAGGACTCGGTCTCCTCTAAGCAGTTTTTCTTTCATAGATCACCTCAAATCAGTGTTACATTCATTGTGTGTGTATAATGATGGCATGTCAGCTATAAGGGTGAGAGGAAAAGTCAAATAAAGGTTTGTCACTTTTTTGTTTCTTGTCATTATTTGTTGTCCTCCCCATGTGCTGCTGTACACAGGTGAACAGAGACGTCCATTCCACACCAACTTTTTACAGAAATCACCAAATCTTGATTTTAATACTGCTGAGATGATTTTATAGGAGTTTAGTTTCTTATTTTAATACCAATATAAAATCCCATACATATTATGGTGTAGTCGTGGACCAGTTGAGAAAACACTAAGTGCTTGTAAAAAGACTGGCGGCAGATCAAAATCAATCACATCTTTTATTAATGTTTTTTCTTTTTTAAATACATTTTTCGACTTGATTGTATTAAATAAAAGATATTTATTACAGTTAATTACCTTGTGATTAATTTACCAGATTATTTATTCTTATGATAATTTCTTGCTTACAAACGTTTAATAAGTAGATGATTATAATGAAAGATGAACAGAGACTATAAATACTACCATGTGTTTAAGTACAAAATCTGTTTGTGTTCAGAAAAGGATAATGAATAATAAATAATCTAAGGGAAATTAAATAAAGTGTTTGTTAAAAGTGCAGTGTGTCAGGAAACAGAAGGAAGCGAGGCCAGGTAGCATGAATGAATGATTTCTTTTCTAATAGCTCATAACACACATCTGACACGCGCTAATCACGTGTTCTCATTCTCTATTTTCAATGCACTTCTACTCCCCCTAATGTCACTTTAAGTATAACAACAGGTCACCACATGCAGTACAAACTAATTACACCTCAAATTAAACCCACAATTTTATCAAAATCACATTCCAAACTGCAAAACGTGTTTTCTATTAAATAATATAATTCTAAATATTTTAATACCCTACTGTGTCTAAACAGAGGAGTGCTATATGAACTCGTGTAGGGTTTACAATCACACACCACTTCGCTTGTCTTAACACCACCTGTTTTCAGCTTCCGAGTCTGCGTTTGAATCATTGAAGCCCGCCTCTTTGTGACGTCGGTATCTCTGATAGCGCCCTGGACACGCTTTTATTGTCATGACAACTTTGTTGTGCTGCAGTTCAACACAAACATTTACTGACCACAGCAATGAAGCGCAAACAAACAGCTGAAATGTTTTAATTGTTTTTAGTGATAAGCGTCAATGTTTTGAACAATCCGCTCTCCAAGACACCAAAAAAGATTTTTCAGCCAGAAAGAGCGACTTTCAGAAGAAAGAAGGAGAAATAATGACAGATAATAAGACGGGTAACAGCTACAGCTGCTTCTCCTGCTGTCAACTTTATTCAACTTTATTGTCATTGTACAGAGAACAAGTACAGAGACAATGAAATATAGTTATCATTTAGTTCCTAAAAGCACATTAAATATCAATCTGTCATGCAGGAAATATAAAATGATTTTGTACTGACTGAGTAATGCAGCACTTATAAAATATTTGTACTACAACATTGTGTGTGTTTAAGACTGGTGCAGTTTTGCATGACTCTGTTCTGTTCACTGTTTTAACTAGAAGTTTATAATGATTTCTGTTTAACTTAAACTTTGTTTTGTATTTTGTAGATAATTTAACGTTGCCAAGTGCAGAGATAAAAAAGGCAACATCAGAAGGCCAATGAATGCCTACATGGTTTGGGCGAGGAAACAGAGGCCCATCTTTTCCAAGGCCAATCCAAATAGCAGCTCTGCAGAGATCAGCATGCAGCTTGGGATCGCGTGGAACAAACTGAGTGAAGAACAGAAGAACCCTACTACACTGAATCATGGAGGCTTAAACAGGAACACGAACAGTTGTTTCCTGGTAGGTGAACTTTCTTTATAGACAAATGGCAAAATAACAAACAAACGCATCAATTCTGACACTTTATTGTTTTTATGTTGCTTCTTACTCTTTAAATTCTTCTTTTCTATCATGTAGATTGGGTTTATAAACCGCTTCCAAAGAAGGGAAGGAGAAAAGGCAGTTTGCAGAGTAGTGACTCACAGAGGAGACCTGATCATCAACCAAACCACCACATAGTCATGAACATGCCAGAAGAAGTACCAGTCCATGACCTCGTGCCTGAAGTTAGTGATCAGTTCCCCGGCCTTAGCCACCAAGAACTGCTGTCTCCTAAAGACTTCTGCTTTGATCCTCCTCTTTTCCCTTCTGTTTCTGAGCCGACTTTCTGCCAGACCAAGTGAGTTAGTAAACTGCATTGGAACAGTTTCAGAAGAATGACATGCAAATGAAGTTTTACTCTGCATCTTAAATAATCGCCATAATCGCCACTCATTTACTTTAATATGCAGCTGAAATTGTGCACTTCTGTTTACAGCACCTGCTATGGGTCTGACTGTACAAGCAGTGAGGTTCAGCTCGAGGACGAGGAGGAAATCACTTTGCTCAACAACGACATCTTTTCCATGTTAAATGAGGAATATGGCTTTTTTAACCAATCTGGAGCTCAGAATCATACTGAAGACCCCCACAACAGCACAGAGATCCTGGATTCTGTACCAGCCTTTGATGTCGACAGCTTCGAGGATCTGTTGAAGAAACTTGAAGAGATGGAAAATGATTCAGGAATAGAGGAAGATGGTGAAATACGAACGTTTCATGTACTTTAGTGTGCATGTTGTTTCACCATCTTCATTTTTTAAATGTATTTAAATAAATAAAGATTTTGAATTTCAATCATGTCTAATGTCTCTTCATCACAGAGAGCATTCAATGATGGCATTTTTTTTCTTGAAATCCACTTTAGTAAAGTCAGTGATGTTTGATGTCCTTAAAGAAAAGGAATTTGACAGAAAGTGAAGTTGAGGTATTTTCTTGCAGCTTTAGTGCTTTGTTCATTTTGAGCTCTGAAAGCAATATAGCTGACAGTTAATGTGGGGCAGAACCTGATTCACTTAAACATCTGTACTTTATAATTAATCACATGGATTGGCACAAGAAAGTGGATGATCTTTCAGCAGTTACTCTGACAGGGTTAACACTGGATTCACCTCACAACACCTGAACACTACTGCTGGATGGAGCAGCGGGTGCGTGCACGAGCGGCGGTTGGTGAATGGAGGGTGGAGCCGGGGGGAAACGAGCGGTGAGAAGCAGATCTGTGGTTGATGGGACAAATCAGTGTGCTCTGTTTTAGTGACTGGTGATGAGGAGAAAAAGGAGAAAGACACGAGCAGAGCTGAGCACGTGTGTGTGTGTGTGTGTGTGTGTGTGTGGTGTGTGTGTGTGTGTGTGTGGTGTGTGTTGTGTGTGTGTGTGTGTGTGATGTAAAGTGTTTGAGTAAATGTACTTTGTTACTGTACTTGAGTAACTATAAGTGACTTCCTGTCTGATGAACTGTTCTGTATTGGTCTGTTTACTTCATAGTAAGGAATGTAGACCTGAGATCCTGATTATTGGTCTTTTATTACCCATAAGGCAGTGATTTTTAACCTTTTTGATTATAAGCAAGTATTTTTAACTACATTTAAGTTCCCTGTTATAGGATAATTGCAATTTGTAATCCACCTTTATTTTCATTATTCTAGACACAGAAGCTTTGTGTATGTGAGGATCCTCTATAATTATTTGGAGAAAGAGTCTGGTGTCATTATGCCATGGCTTGGGAAGTCGGGATGTTGTTAATAAATGTGAACTGATTTAATGTCATACAGTGTGTCTGTGTTCTACATTACAGTGGGGTCTGAGGTTCGGTTCCCAACGTGTTGTTTCCTTACATTTTTTATCCAGGGCCCAAAATCTTTCCACTGATCTCTCTCTTTATTTATTTAGGATCTACTTCCACTTCACTTCTGTGTTCATTTCAACCTCATTTATGTCGTCAGTCTGATTAGAGAGCAAACAGGGTGTAAGTGATTCTTCACTGCAAGAAAGAAAAGAAGTTTGCAAATGCTGTTAAATCGGTGGGGCAACCATCCAGGTCTGGATTTGTTTTTAACACACTAGAAATAGTGAGTTCTGTCCAGTCCCTACCTGTGTTTTTCTTGTTCTGACTTCTGCTTCAAATTCCTACATGTTCTATGAAAACCAATTTACAGTCCTTTTCTTATTCTTCTTTGTCTTCTATTTGTTTCAGTGTTTCTTTGACATACAACATACAATACATACAATACAATACAATACAATACAATACAATACAATACAATACAATACAGGTGTGAATCTACCTTTCATGATGAGTGTATTTGTAAATTATCCGCTAGGTGGCAGTAATGGCACACTTACCGGTAAGCTGTAGAAGAACTCATGTAGAAGTGATGATGTACAGTGCAGTTGTTGCATGTGCAGACCTGTGATGGAGTAACAGAGATGTTCCTCACTAAGAGTTTCTACACTGAAGTAAGAAACATACAGAGAGAGAAGACAATTGTGTCTTGTTGTTGGTGATGTATTTTATCTAAACAGTGTATTTTCAGTCTTTTTTCTGCAGACTTTCCTGATGCCCCCAAACTGATTATGATGATGGTGACAGCATGGCCAAGTGTTTTGTCTCGTGACGGCACTTTATGCGAGACCTTCACATAGTCAGCAAACTGATTAGACAAAACATATTAGATTTGCTCAGCAAGTATCTGCACTGGGATGAGTAAGTAGATGAATCTAAGTGTTACTCTCAGTTCCATTGTTTATTACTGGCAGGCCAGAACAGTCATCAAACATCTTTTTCACCAGGACTTTCATGTATTTTACTGCCTACTTCTTAAAACAGGGGTGATGTGGTGATATTTCCTAGATCTAGTGAGGCCTCTTGCTGCTGCATTCTGAACTAACTGAAGTTTATTTCTGCACTTACTCACACACCCAGACAGTAAAGCGTTACAGTAGTCTAATCTACAAGTAACAAAAGCATCAACTAGTTTTTCTGCATCCTGTAGCGACATCATATTTCTAATTTTATTTTTATTTCAATATTTCTAAGGTGAAAGAAGGCGATCCTGGTGATATTATTCACTTGAGTCTTAAAGGAAAGTCTACAGTCAATAATCACACCAAGATCTTTAACTGCTGTACACGCTGAAACAGAAACACCATCCAGAGATGCTACAGAATCAGAAAGTTTGCTTCTAGGGTTAAGGTTAGGGTTAGTCATGTGATGGAAATGTCTTTGCAGGTGGACGAATGCTATTTGTTCTGTTATTGAACTAGAAACAGTGAATGTTGAGATGTTTGGGAACTGATTATTGTCTGTATATATGCAGGTCAGGGGTTTTTCATGCTGGAACACCGTTCATTACAATGAGACGTTATTTTTAATGTTTTTAACTAACTGAGTTTCTCAAAAGTTATATTTGAACAGTAGATGTTATAAGGCTGCATTCTAACTAACCCTTTTTGCAGCAATCGATAGTTTTGATCAGTTTCACTTCTGTTCATGTTCAATTGGGTTTAAACAGAATTGGGTTCTGTCACATTTTTCCCAAAATATTATCATGTGGATTTTAATACTTAGTTGGGAATTAAATGTCATAAACACTTTAATAAAAGAAACAAAACACACACAAAATTCAAGTATTTAGTTTTTATTAGTTTTACAACAAACATAGTAGAATAGTAAAATATAGTAGAGAGGGAAAAAAACTATATGTATGGTGTGTGTTCACATGCTGAATCTAAACCTGGCCAGAGCTTTGCAGATTCTCTCCACTGCTGCCATTTCCTGTTCCTCATGAATTATTGAGGAATCTGGTTATAAAGCGAGTGATGTCTCGTTTGGGCTTTTGTTTTTTCTTAAATTCATTCTCAAATTCCAAAGTTTCCTCCAGCTAAACAACATGTTCCTCCAGTCGCTCTCGTTCTCTCATCAAATCAATTATCTTTTTCTCTTCCACACAGTGGTTGAGGGAATCCTGGAGCTTCTTGGTGGTTTGGAGATGTGAGGTTGTCATTTCCTCCATGTTTAGTTTGGCCTTCTTTTTTTCTTTCACTATTTTCTTTCTCTCAAATTCCAACGCGACCTCAAATAGAGCAAGACGTGTCTCCACTCGCTCTCGGTCTGCTATCAAATTTTTATTCTCTTCCTCACAATGATCCAGAGAATCCTGAAGCTCCCTGAAGGTTTGAATCTGTAACATGTTCATTTCCTTCATGTCGAGTTTGGCCTTTTTTCCTTTCTCGCTTTTCAAAGTGGCCTCAAGCTGAGCAACACGTTCCTGCAGTTGTTCTTGTTCTCTCGTCCAGCTCTCTTTCTCACGCTCTACTGTTTTCTCCTGTTTCTCGTAGAGTTTCAGGAAAGACTGGAGCTCAGTGATGTTTTGGAGATGTGTGGGGTTTCTCTCAGTTATGTCCTGTTCCCACTGCTTTCTCTCAGAAGCCAAAGTAGCCTCCAGCTTTTGCACCGTCTGTAGCAGAATGGCTTTCTCTTCTTTCTCTTCTGCTAACTTCTCTTTCATCAGATTAGAAAATGCATCCAAGTCTTTTACTACTTTCTCCATGTGTTCCAGCTTCTCCTTCATTTCAGCAATCTGCTCAGATTTCTTCTTTCTTCTGGTATAAAAAAACTCTCTAAACCTTCTGAAGAGCTCCATGTTTACGTGTCTTTACTCACACGCACAAACCTCGGAAATGAGAGAAACAGAGACGCGTTCTGACTTACATAGTCGCCCTACTGTGACGTCACACCGAGATGCTCCGCCCTCTGGTCTCTCTCTCTCTCTCTCTCTCTCTCTCTCTCTCTCTCTCTCTCTCTCTCTCTCTCTCCCTCTCTCTCCCTTTCTCTCAGAATCATAAATGACCATTAGGTGGCAGTGTGATGTGTATTAGAGCTCACTGTCACAGCAGGTAATTAGAAGTAGTGGAGCTCTAATGACGTCATTTAATAGTGAGGACAAGACACACAGCAGTTTGGGATTCTTTTATTGACTTTATTGATTAATTGATTTGGAGTATGATTGTGTTTTTGTCAAAGTAAGTTCATGTGTATGGAGTAAAAACAACCTGTACATTTCTCACTTCCAGACAGTATTATGAGATGTTCATCTGCAGGAAGGAGATGAGTGAGTGAAGGTGTGTGTGATCAGCATGACGTAGAGGGGCTCCGTGCGGGCCCAGAATTATACTGAAGACCCCCACAACAGCACAGAGATCCTGGATTCTGTACCAATCTTTGATGTCGACAGCTTCGAGGATCTGTTGAAGAAACTTGAAGAAATAGAAAATGATTCAGGAATAGAGGAAGATGGTGAAATACGAACGTTTCATGTACTTTAGTGTGCATGTTGTTTCACCATCTTCATTTTATATTACATTTTATTTTAAACAACTTTTATATAAGGAAATAAATATTTTGTCATGTCTAATGTCTCTTCATCACAGAGAGCATTCAATCACTTCATTTTCTTTCCTGAAATCCACTTTAGTAAAGTCAGTGATGTTTGATGTCCTTAAAGAAAAGGAATTTGACAGAAACTGAAGTTGAGGTATTTTCTTGCAGCTTTAGTGCTTCGTTTAAATTAAATGTGGGGCAGAACCTGATTCACTTAAACATCTGTACTTGATAATGAGCACATGAATTAGCACAAGAAATTCAGTGAGCATAAGTAAAATGATCATGTCTTCTCAGTTTCATCCAGAAGACCTGGAAGTTTAACGAGAAAAAGCTGTTGGTTTTATTGACATGTACACACACATTTAGACACTTTTAAGGACTCATTAGAACAATGTTTAGTGTATGAGAGAGAAAATGTCAAAAAGAATTTGATTAAACGCACACAGATGAAAATTCTTACCTGTAGCGCCTCCTTGTTGTGGTTTATAGATATATACTGGGACTTCAGGACACTGTGAGCCTCTTGTTCTTGCTCACGCTCCTAAAACACAGCCATGAGGAAGAGGATGAAGGATTTAGTCATTAATGCCCTTTTACGCGTTATGGTCTACAAACACAAAACTGACTTAAAAAAAACTAAAGTGGCTTCTGCATCATAAAAGCTGTTGTGTTGAGCTCTAAAATGTTCCTTTCACAGCTGAAGTATGAAAACTATCAACAATGTAGAACAGAACACCGGGTTAGCTTCTAGCTTCTAGCTTCTCAGGCATGGAGCTTCTGGAGGTGTTGCTATCGCAGTAGATACGAGCTTCAAACCAGAAAGACACAGCTTACATTAGACTAAAACGTTTTTGTCTTTATACTCAACTAAAGTGAAATAATGAGCATATTTCCACTTTGAGAAACTCGTCTTGCTCTCGCCTCGACTCGCCATTACTGCCGCACAGACCTGAATAAACGGAGACACCCCACAGTGCCTCTTCTTCGTGTTTACAGTGGTTCATCCTCCAATCCTACAATGTGTCGTTGCTGTAAACAGGTTAGACTGTAGTCTACACTTCAGCCCAAATTCATTCATTTTATAAAAGTAACAGGTAACGCATCATACGGTAACGGTAACGGAGTTACTTTATTTTTAACACGCACCAGGATGCCGCTGTTACGTGCCTGTGCTGTTTTCTTCTACTCCCCCCTCCTTGTGTTGGCTCTGTCTTCAGGTCTCTACTATATGTAGGTGGAGTCACCTGGTAATTGTAATGGAGGCCTGGGGAAAAAAGGACTAATCAAGAGCAAGAGCCTGACCAGAGGAGGCGGAGCCTACAGTTCAAAAGCAGCCACCTGCAGTAACCACTGTTTGCTGGTGTAAATTAACAATAGATTAAATGAAAGGGGTATAAGTTATCATGATAAATTATATATCATTCTAAAGGTCTAACCCTCAAGCATCGATTTTAGATCACTGTTTTTCAATAGAATGCTTATAACTAATGTATTTCCTAAATTTGTGTAAACATACACACAAACACCATGCATAAAAAACAGTACTTACACTATAATTGTAATAACGAGTCACAAACACATCCAAACACACAATTGCTGCAAATTCCTGTTTATATGGAAAGATAAGGTTCCACTGAACAACATACTGTAGAGCATTTTTGGTCTTTTGTTTGTTTTTTTTGTATCTGTTTTAGAGTAACTTTCGCATAAAGAATGACATCTTAGTGGTAAAAAATATACATGGCTGGTAGAATATAGTGTTAATAAACAAATAAGAGTAACCACTAAAAAAGACAAAGACAGGTAGAATCTTATCAGTGATACAACTGAACTCTGCAGGTGTTCCAGTCTTTTATTTTCAGCCAGTAGCAGTGTGGAAACAACATGTTCCATAGAAAATGTAGCCAATGAGTGCAGGATTTTAACGATACATGGGAGGTTTTTATTCCCCGTGTGGGCGAGTTCTTAGTTTTATTCATCTTTAGAAGCTCTTAGTGGTGAAAGAGCGCGTGACGTGCACTGTGACGCACCTGGCAGGAAGTGGAATGCAGCTCTTTCCAGCTCGTGATAACTGAGCTTTGTTTACAAGAAATAAAAAAGAAAAGAAAAAGTGGATGGTAAAAAGTAGTTTTATTAAAGATTGCATGAAGCACGGACGAGGAAAATATTATTGTGCGAAATGAAACAAAACACAATCCCTCATCGCTTGTGCATTGGAAACTCTTCATGATGCCAGTTATGATTTATTATCTACTAACTGGGTTTCTGCACTACTTAAAGGGAGTTGTAAACTTCCTGGTCTGACAGATGAGGAAAAATCGTCACATCTGTGTTTTGTGTAAACAAGGTCAGTTATTATCTTCTGTTTTATTTAGTGTGCACAAAATTCAAACAACTTTATTGTTTAGCTGTGGATTTGAGTTTTCTCATTTGTAAAAGTTAATTCAGTGCCCTGATGTTCTTAAAATGAACAGTAGATATGGTTTGTGGTGTAAAAACGTTTACTCCAGGTTTTGGTTTAAACAAAGTCTAATAGTTTTCCTAAACCTGGTCAACAGTCAAGTCTTAACTCCTTAATGTTTGTTTATATACATAATTTGAGTACATGTTTGATTTAGTTGGATATTGGATAATCCTTTTCTTTCGTCCTATTTAGTCCTTAGCAGAGACGTTTTTGTCTGTGACTTTGGACAAGATCGAAGCAGAGAAACAGTCTATGAGACGTGAACTCCTGCAGTCTCTCTGTAGGGGTTATGTAGCCTTATGTGAACAGTGAGGAGACTCTCATAAAGCTGATGCCCAAAACAGTGGAGATGATTGTGACATTTGAGTCAGTGAATTTTCTAAGTTTTATTAATATTTTTCTAGTTAGAGTTTGAGAGATATGTTTCTATTTATGCAGATTAGACATCAACCTTCTCAGCAGCAGGTTCCATAGTGTAGCGGTCATCACGTCTGCTTTACACGCAGAAGGTCCTGGGTTTGACCCCCAGTGGAGCCATGCCCTTGAGTCTCTGATTCTAATGTTGGAATGCTTTTCCTCCATTTCTGTTTCAACCACAATGCAGAAACATGCACAACTGTTTATTTATTTCCAGGATTGAGTAACAATTTGTGAGTAATATATAAACCTCACTCATGTTTGCAACCTGCATGGTTCCACTGGAAGGACCTTCTGTGTGTAAAGCAGATGTGACCACCACTACCCTATGGATCCACACAATCATCTGCACAGCATAAATGAGCAGAAATCATGATTCAGGCAAAATGTTTTTCAGATTGCAACTATACAGTTTTGGGAAACTTGTTCCCAATGTACCCTCAGCTTTCTGTTCTCGGTTGAGAGGAATACAAGTGCTTTTTAAATACTGTATGAGAGTGTGTGATCTGGAGTCTGTGCAGCGGCTGCTGTTCTCACTCTATTTATTCCAGCTCTTTTTAAAGTCGTGTTACATCCTCGATGACTTCAAACTTTACTCTTTACACTATTAATACAATTCTAAAATGAATTGTGTTGATTTGTATGAATCATCTTGTACGAATTGTATGAATGAAGAATATTAATACATTTTTATTCACTCTATGGTGCTCGGTGGTCAGTAAGATTATTACACTTGGTAAGATTTCTTGAAATAAGAAGTGATAAAGCGATGCTGCAGCACTCGTGTGTCTGTTTTCTGAAGCAGCTTCTGCACCTGACGCACAGCACGAGGACTCGACTTCTTTGATGGACCCTTGTGAGGTCTGTTCTGAGTGGAACACGTCTTGGAAAACCTCTGTATGACCCGGACCACTGTACTGTAACTCAGTGTCAGGATGTTACTGATCTTCTTATCGCCTCGGCATCATGGTGGAGTCTCCTGTCATCAGAGAGTCTTTACCATGAGGTGCCGTGTAGAACATCCAGTGGTCAGCATGAAAGAATGAAATAACAATATATAAGATTTTTTTCTCCAAAGTTTAAATAACATTGGATTTTTTTTCCATTTGATGAATTAAAAGTTTATTCATTTTTTCATTCATGTATTTTTGCTCTTGTTGTGAAGTGAAGGTTGTGTCATTGCTGCTACACTGTGCATCTGAACGATCACGACTCAAATCTCACAATAAACTTTAGGGTTTTATCACATTTTCTACTTTCATTCATCTGATTGTCTCCCCAGTGTCCAACTGCTCCATGGCTTTGTGTATCAGTCACCTCACAACTATAGCAAAGAGTTTTTATTATTGACCGAGTAAATTCCAAGT
The DNA here is from genome assembly GCA_039877035.1 of Silurus lanzhouensis. NCBI lineage: Eukaryota > Metazoa > Chordata > Actinopteri > Siluriformes > Siluridae > Silurus > Silurus lanzhouensis. The sequence continues at coordinate 14,605 of JBCEWE010000002.1, read as the reverse complement.
GATTCAGTGCTTATGCTCAGAGACTGACCTGATACACACACACACACACACACACACACACACTGCTGCTAAATGTTTGTTTACATTCACAATATTTATTATTATTATATGCATTATAAGAATTTTGAACTTTGTTCCACATGGATCGTGCAAGTAGTTAATAACATTCTTGTGTATGTTTCTATTTTCTTTATAGTAATTAATCTTTCATATAATAATATTGTATTGTGCTCCTTATATCAGTGATCCCCAACCCCGGGGCCACAGACTGCACCGGTCCGTCGGTCAATTGGTACCGGACCGCACAGAAAGAGTAAATGTGTAAATCTGCATATAATAATAATAAAATTAATTATTAAAAAAAAAATATATATGTTTAAATGTAGATCTTTAGGTACTTAAGCACCCCAGTGCTACTGTATAAATATATATATATATATATATATATATATTATTATAATCACAAACTGCTTTTATGAAATGAACATGAAATAAGGCTGTAATACTGCACTGTATTTAACTGTCCAAAACAGATTTATTTTAGTTTTAAACATATTGAATAATCATTTTTATTTATTTTTGTTGTATTTTGATGTTTTCAATTTCATTGCAGTAAATTATGACTTTTTGTTGGTATTTAATTTTAGTGTCGGTTTAGTTTTTAATCTATTACACAGTAAAAGCCTTAATATTTATAATGTGTATTTAAAGTTAATTAAAATTAAAATATTTAGGCTGTAATACTGCACTGCATTTAACTAGAATATTATAATTATTGTTATATATTGTTATAATTTTAAATGTACTGATAGTTTTTATTTTGATTCTTTATATTTTAAAGTTTTATTTCAGATTAGTTTCAGTTAATAACTTTTTTTATTGTATTTAATTTAGTCTACAAAAATTACTCAGTGTTGATTTGAGGTTTTTGGACATTTATTCCAGCTCATAAATCCTATAAAACATGCAGCATTAAACATGAACTTCCAGCAGATGAACATCTCATAATCCTGTCTGGAAGTGAGAAATGTACAGGTTGTTTTTACTCCATACACATGAACTTACTTTGATCAGAAACACAATCATACTCCAAATCAATTAATCAATAAAGTCAATAAAAGAATCCCAAACTGCTGTGTGTCTTGTCCTCGCTATTAATGACGTCATTAGAGCTCCACTACTTCTAATGACCTGCTGTGACAGTGAGCTCTAATACACATCACACTGCCACCTACTGGTCATTTATGATTCTGCAACATTCATAAAGACACTCCGGTCAACTTCCGGTTCTCAACTCGGATTCACTCGCTTTATACACAGTTTACAGCCGTTTTTATCTTATTTATGACTGTAATATCGCTCTTCTCTCAGGAACAACAGAAAAGCTGTGAAGACATGATATTTTATCCGCTCTTTACCTCTGTAATGTGCGCATGCGCATAGTGTCCGGTTAAGAGAGACAGGGTTACGCCACAGACAGAGGCGGGGCATCTCCCTGTGACGTCACAGTAAGGCAACGTCTATAATTGGAAACGCGTCTCTGTTTCTCTCATTTCCAAAGTTTTTGTTTGTGAGTAAAGAGGCATAAACATGGAGCTCTTCAGAAGGTTGAGAGAGTTTTTTCAAAGCAGAAGAACAAAGAAAACTAAGAAGATTGCTGAAAAGAAGGAGAAGCTGGAACACATGGAGAAAGTAGAGAAAGACTTGGATGCATTTTCTCTTCTAATGATAGAGAAGATAACATTAGAGAAAGAAGAGAAAGCCATTCTGCTACAGACGGTGCAAAAGCTGGAGGCTACTTTGGCTTCTGAGCGCAAGCAGCAGGAACAGGACATAACTGAGAGAAGCCAGAGCTGGGCAAGAGAACAAAAACAACTGGAGGAACGTGTTGCTCAGCTTGAGGTCACTTTGGATCAGACCACCATGGAGCTCCAGTCTTCCCTGAAAATCAATGAGGAACTGGAGAAAACTGTAGAATGTGAGAAGAGAGCTGGAAGAGAGAACAAAAACGACTGGAGGAACATGTTGCTCAGCTTAAGCTCACTTTGGAACAGACCACCATGGAGCTCCAGGATACTCAGAATCACTGTGAGTGCAGAGCAGGAGAGAGATCATTTGATCAGAGACAAAGAGCGACTGGAGGAACGTGTTGCTCAGTTTGAGTCCACGTTGGACTTTAAAGAAAAACAAGAGGACGAAAGAGAGAAAACTAAACTTGACATAGAGGAGAGGAACAACTTACAGCTTCAGACCAACAGGGGGCTCCAGGATACCCAGAATCTCTGTGAGGAAGAAAAGAAGACTTCAGAGAATAAAACAGATCATTATATGAGAGTCCGAGAGCGATGGAGGAAATTGTTGCTCAGCTGAGACAAGAAAACATTCAAAAGAAAAGGAGAAATAGAAAAAAAAGAAGACGACAAGAGAAACAGAGAGTCTGAACACTTTACTACAGCGAGACACAATAAACACTATTAAATAAATAAAGATTTTGAATTTCAATCATGTCTAATGTCTCTTCATCACAGAGAGCATTCAATGATGGCATTTTTTTTAACTTAAAATCCATTTTAGTAAAGTCAGTGATGTTTGATGTCCTTAAACAGTAGTCTACTGAAAAGCACAGTTTAATACTGTGTGCTCATGTGTGTATCAGTGTTCCGATTTAATCATCTGAAAAGTTGGTAAAAGTCACAAGAATGTGTGTGTGTGTGTGTGTGTGTGTGTGTGTGTGTGTGTGTGTGTGTGTGTGTGTGTGTGTGTGTGTGTGTGATGTAAAGTGTTTAAGTAAATGTACTTTGTTACTGTACTTGAGTAACTATAAGTGACTTCCTGTCTGATGAACTGTTCTGTATTGGTCCTGTTTACTTCAATAGTAAGGAATGTAGACCTGAGGTCCTGATTATTGGTCTTTTATTACCCATAAGGCAGTGGTTTTTAACCTTTTTTGATTATCAAGCAAGTTATTTTTTAACTACATTTAAGTTCCCTGTTAACTTGCAATTTTGTAAATTCCAACTTTATTTCCATTAATTCCTGTTAATTCCATTAATTCCATTAATTCCATTAATTCCTGTTAATCCTGATAATTCATACGGGAAGTTTCCAGTCTTGAAAATTCCTGCAACCACATTCCTAGGAAATACATGAGCTGTTCCTTGGTCTTGGGCACAGGGATATTTTGCCTGCTTTTTTTTTTCTTTTAAGTTTTACATTGTTCTGATATCAGATGCCCCAAGAAATTGCAGTTTAGACACAGAAGCTTTGTGTATGTGAGAATCCTCTATAATTATTTGGAGAAAGAGTCTGGTGTCATTATGCCATGGCTTGGGAAGTCGGGATGTTGTTAATAAATGTGAACTGATTTAATGTCATACAGTGTGTCTGTGTTCTACATTACACACTGGCACACTCACTGGTAAGCTGTAGAACAGGGGTCACCTACGGTGGCCGAGAAGTGAAACAGATTAACAAATCCAAAAACAAAATAACAAATCCGAAAACACAAGTCAGACAAACCGGAAAATGTAGGTATAGTTTGTGAATGTAAACTTACCGATCATTGGACAAGACACCTGTCAGTCAAGATATACAGGTGAATGACAGGTGTCTTCTCCAATGATTGATAAGTTTCCATTCACAAACTATACCTACCTTTTTTAGTTTGTCTGACTTGTCGCTGTGTTTTCGGATTTGTTAATGTGTTTCGTGCAACGATTCAGACAAACTGGAAAAGGTAGGTATAGTTTTGTTTCCTTTGCAGACTTTCCTGAAGTCCCTAAATTAATAATGGTCATAGTGACATTGGTAACATTGCATTAATGTTATAATCTCTGATATCCATTAGAGGGCACTCTCGTGCTGCATGTGGGTGTGTTTGCAGTGTGCAGAGTAAACGAGTAAAAAACGCTGCGCAGTCATGTCTCCGGTTCTTTCTGCGCATGCTCCGAACTTAATGGTATAATATGTGTTTTATAGCATAATGATGCAACATAACAGTATTTACATTCATCACATTACTGTGCTGGAAAACAATACAAATTAAATAAAAAGAAGAAAAAGAGTAGAAGAAGAAAAGCGGGACGAATACAGAGGTAATGTGATGTAATGAATAGTGATGATCATATAAATAAACTCAGTTTAGTAAAAGTTTGTGAACAAACTTTATATTGGTCCAGTTTTTAAAGTTTATTGTAAAAGTTATAAATAGTGTAATAATGTCTGGGTTTCCAGAGATCCGAGATTTAGTAACATCTCTTTTTTTTTTGTCACATGATACGTTTTAACAATATTTGACTCTATAGTTGTGTAGAATTTGTGGTATTTGTAATTCGAAGTGGTTAATTTGGTAATGTTTGTTTATAACTTGGTTTATTTAAAAAAAGCAAAATTTTATGTAAAATTCACTTTAAAAGTGTAGTACAGTGTAATTCATCGTGATACCGCTAGAGGGAGTTAAAGTTTAGTAGAACATTACTGCCATCTAGTGGACATCGAACACTTTTTAAAATGAAGTGGAAGATTAAACAGTACTGTATGATAAAGAAGTGTTTAAATAAAGACATTTATGTGCAGGAAGACCAGATGTAATTATTCTTGCTGTTTGTGTTTCATCTACACCAAGTAAAATCTTGCCCACGGCAGAAAATTGACCAGAGCCGTCCCTGTGCAGGATGGAGGGAGTGTGTTGAACTGTTGGAGCCGGCGTAGAGGATGGAGGGAGGGTGGGATTTAAGTGGGTCAGTTCATGTCACACAAAATAGGTTCAAATTTGTGGAGATTTTATTTGTACATAGTTTTCTTTCCTTGATTGATTGACATACGATCATAAAGCACTCCACAATGGACGAAGTTCTTATCCTTCATTCTTATTTTAGCCTTGTTTATTTCATTGGTTAAATATGATGCTACTTTTGGAGAGAGAATCAGTAACTTTTTTTAACTGCTGGTAAACACATGTGTCTTATTTGTGGAGCGAATGTGGCTGTAATTAAATAATTGTATCTAAGACACACTACAAGACAAAACATCAGAAGAAGCTAAAAGACCTGAATGCAGAGCAGAAGATACAGAAAGTAGAAGAGTTGAAGAAGAATCTGACATTTCAGCAGACGTTTTTCACCAGAGCGAAATCACAAAGTGAAGCTGGTGTGAAAACAGAGGAGAAATCAGAGGAACATCAGCCGCTTATTTACTGAGGGAGAGTTTCTGAAAAGCTGCATGATGAAGCTGTGAGACGTCTTGAGTTTGACTGAAGATATTTTTATGGAGAGCAAAATATTTAAAGTTATTTAGAGATTAAGTTGATTTTATTCTGGAATAATATTCCTGTCTGTTTTTATTCACATTTATCTTAAAAAACATTTAGTTTTAGTGTGTTTAATAAATGTTTTTTCTGTTCGGCCCGCGACCTAAAGTGTGCTTTGAGTTTTGGCCCCATGTGAAATTGAGTACTGAACACATATGAACACATATTTATGATTTTATAATGATTAATTTTTATTATTATTATATGCAGATTTACACATATATGAAACCCAAAGAGATAAAATGATTAAATTCCCAATAATTAGTTTAAATAAACAATGTTATTTGAGTGTTATACAATCAGCACACCCTCATCTTATACATATTATAAATCTGGACTGGACTGATCTTGCTGATCAAAGCACGGAACATTTATAAACCCCACCAAAACAACAACAACAACAATAATAATAATAATAATAATAATAATAAACTGCAGTTGGTTGTCAGATGTCAGTCTCACACTGCCCTCTAGTGGCTCTGTCAGGATTTTCTTTTTACTTAATTCTGTATAAATATTATTAATGGTGTTTTGTTGTCTAGTTATATGTGATGTTGATCTTTTACAAACCAAGATATTTTCCTTTATAATATTAAATTGTCTAAAAGATCATTTTCTGGTCTGTAAACAAAATACATTTTTGTGACATAAATAAATAAAACAGAAGTTAAATGAAGATTAATATGATTATCTCGTATTTAAGATTGACTTTATTTATTATTATTGGACATGAAGAGGTTTAGCATTCAGTTCCTCATATAATAATCAGTCTAATTCTCTAAAGTCTTCTTCTCTTTCTCACAGTGATTCTGATTATCCTGGAGCTCCATGGTGGTCTGTTCTAAAGTGACCTCAAGCTCAGCAACATGTTCCTCCGCTTTTTTTCGTTCTCTCGCCCAGCTCTCTCTCTCACATTCTACAGTTTTCTTCAGTTCCTTATAGTTTTTGTAGTAAAACTGGAGCTCCATGGTGGTCTGTTTCAAAGTGGCCTCAAGCTGAGCAACATGTTCTTCCACTTTCTTTTGTTCTCTCACCCAGCTGTCTTTCACAAGATCCACAGTTTTCTGCAGTTCATCATGGAATTTTCATGGAAGACTGCAGCTTCATGGTGGTCAGGTCCAAACTGAACTCAAGCTGAGCAACACGTTCCTTCAGATGTTCTTTTTCTATCACCCAGCTCTGCAGATGTATGGCATTTCTCTCATCAACTTCCTCATCCTCCTCTTCAACAAGCTGTTTATATTTCATTTGTCTCCAGCATTGAAAAAAATCTCTAAATCTTCTGAAGAGCTTCATTTTTATGTCTCCTTACTTACAATTAGCAAATTAACAAATGAGAAACAGAGGCGCGTTCTGGCTTATATAGACGTATCCTGATCCACCGCCTGTGACGTCACACAAGTATATTTTCTCTCTCACACACAGACACACACGCGCGCATGCGCACTTTACAGAGAGAAACACAGTAAGAGTATGATGGTGTCTTCACAACTTTTCTGTTGTTCCTGAGAGAAAAGCGATATTACAGTCATAAATAAGATAAAAACGGCCATGCTCTCTGAGGACGGACCGGGGCTAGCTTAGCATGCTAACTTCAGTAGATATCTCTGTTACATTTTATTTTTAATTTAACCTTTATTTTTCCAGGAAGGTCCCATTGAGATTAACAGATATATCTTCTTCCAGGGAGTCCTGGCCAAGGTGGCCATATAAAAATTTCACATAAACACATAACATACAAAAAATTAAAAAAATAAAATAAAGTAATTAATTAAAACAGTTAAATACCGAACTCGTTTTACATTGCAATATATTTGTAAACACATTCAAAGAAGGAATTATTTCTAGTGGAGTAATAACTTGAAATTCATTCCACAGCCAAGGAGCACAGTAAGAGAAAGCAGATTTTCCATGTTCCGAGTGTACTCTAGGTACGTCTAATGTAATACCAGTTGACGATCTGGTGCTGTAGTTTTTTTTACGCAAACATAAAAGCCTAGTGATATAATTTGGAAGCATACCAAGCAATGCCTTTACAGTATATACTAATATATGTGATTCCTTCTTTGATATAAGGAGGTCCAACCTACACAGTTATATAGCAAACAATGATGAGATAAACAAGCATTTGTTATAAAACGCAATGCAGCATGATAAACACAATCTAATCTTTTTAATAAATATATAGAGGCATGCATATAAATAATATCACCATAATCTAAAATGGGTAAAAAAAGTACTCTGTATAATTTTCTTTCTAGCTCCAAAAGAAAAAAAAATTTGCCGAAAAAGAAAACCCAGTAATCTTTTTTTACCAAGTAATCAATATGAACACCAAACGCCAATTTCTCGTCTATCCATATTCCTAGATATTTGTAAGTTGTTACTCTATCTATATGCACGCCATCAATAGAAAGTATAGACAGAGCAGTGATCATAGAACGACTACGTGAAAAATAATATAATTATTTTTTTTTGCATTTAAAACAAATTTCAATTGGAGTAAATTATGCTGAAAAGTGTTAAAGAATTCTGGAGAATTTCAATAGCTTGTGACAAAGAGGATAAATAAGATAAATAAATAATTGTATCGTCAGCATAAAAATGTAGCTTTGCGGATTTTATTCCCTGCCCTAATTCATTTATAAAAATAGAAAAAAGAAGTGGTGCCAATAAAGAACCTTGGGGAACACCCTTTTTGACTGTTAACACGGATGAAACATAATTATCTACAGCAACACATTGCGTTCGATGAAATAAATAATTTTTAAACAACTCAAAGCCGAATTACAAAGACCTATATATTTAAGTCTCTTTAACAGTAAGTCATGATCCACTAAGTCAAATGCTTTTGTCAAATCAACAAACAAGGCAACACAATGCTGTCTTTCATCGAGAGCAGTTATTAAATCATTTGTAATAAGTGTAGCAGCTGTTATCGTACTATGACCCGCTCTAAAACCTGACTGAAATGCATTTAGAATATGTGACTACCTAGATATTCTTTCATTTGATCATTTACTATAGATTCGAAAACTTTTGCTAAGATCGGTAGTTTAGAAATTCTTGACTTGACTTCTTGACTTGACTTGAGGTCGATAATTATTTAAATCACAGGGATCTCCTCCTTTTAATAATGGCATAACCATTGCTGATTCCAAGAAGTTGGAATTACATTCGTGGATAGACTCAAATTAAATATTGATGCAATAGGTTCAGAAATAATATCTGCAGACAATAAAAAAAAAAACTGGTTCAATTTTATCAGATCCACCTGATTTCTTACAGTCTAAATTTGAGAGTAGTGTATAAACTTGGCTGGGCAATATAGCGGTAAAGGAAAATAAATCTGAGTCATTATAATTTGTCGGCTCTTCAATTTCCTGTTCGCCAGTGACCAGCGAATTACTGGTATCTGTTATCAAACTAGCTGAAATAAAATGATTATTAAACATATTAACAATATCAGCCTTGTCTGAAATTATTCTTTGGTCTAATTTAACAATATTAACAATATCAGCCTTGTCTGAATTATGTATTACATAATACATAGAGGTTTTTAAAGTCCAAACTGTTTTTTATTCACATTCTGAGAACCGGAAGTTGACCGGAGTGACTCTATGAATGTTGCAGAATCATAAATGACCAGTAGGTGGCAGTGTGATGTGTATTAGAGCTCACTGTCAAGCAGGTCATTAGAAGTAGTGGAGCTCTAATGACGTCATTAATAGCGAGGACAAGACACACAGCAGTTTGGGATTCTTTTATTGACTTTATTGATTAATTGATTTGGAGTATGATTGTGTTTCTGATCAAAGTAAGTTCATGTGTATGGAGTAAAAACAACCTGTACATTTCTCACTTCCAGACAGTATTATGAGATGTTCATCTGCTGGAAGTTCATGTTAATGCTGCATGTTTTATAGGATTTATGAGCTGGAATAAATGTCCAAAAACCTCAAATCAACACTGAGTGATTTTTGTAGTTTGGTAGATATTAGATCTTCTTACATATATTCTGTTTTTAATATCTGTGTTCTAAATAGACTTTTATAAATAACAAGGCTTTTACTGTGTAATATATTAAAAACAAAAAGTCATAATTTACTGAAGTGAAATTAAAAACATCAAAATACAACAAAAATAAATAAATATGACTATTAATATGTTTAAAACTATAATAAATCTGGTTCGGACAGTTAAATACAGTGCAGTATTACAGCCTTATTTTAAATTAATTTTATAAACACAGTTTGTGATTATAATATATATATATATATATATACCTAAAGGTCTACATATTTAACATATTTTTTATTCTAAAATAATACATTTTTACGATTATTATATAAAGACTTCCACATTTATATGATATATCCTACAGACAATATTATATGAAAGATTAATCACTATAAAAAATTGAAACACATGAATGCACTAGTTAAAAAAATATGTGCAAAGACAGAAAAGATTTGTTTAGTGTGTGTGTGTGTGTGTGTGTGTGTGTGTGGTGTGTGTGTGTGTGTGTGTGTGTGTGTGTGTGTGTATCAGGTCAGTCTCTGAGCATAAGCACTGAATCACTTGGAATTTACTCGGTCAATAATAAAAACTCTTTGCTATAGTTGTGAGGTGACTGATACACAAAGCCATGGAGCAGTTGGACACTGGGGAGACAATCAGATGAATGAAAGTAGAATATGTGATAAAACCCTAAAGTTTATTGTGAGATTTGAGTCGTGATCGTTCAGATGCACAGTGTAGCAGCAATGACACAAACTTCACTTCACAACAAGAGCAAAAATACATGAATGAAAAAATGAACTTAAAATTCAACAAATGGAAAAAAAATCCACTGTTATTTAAACTTTGGAGAAAAAATCTTATATTCTGTTATTCAGTTCTCTCATACTGACCACTGGATGTTCTACACGGCACCTCATGGTAAAGACTCTCTGATGACAGGAGACTCCACCATGATGCCGAGGCGATAAGAAGATCAGTAACATCCTGACACTGGAGTTACAGTACAGTGGTCAGGGTCATACAGAGGTTTTCCAAGACGTGTTCCACTCAGAACAGACCTCACAAGGGTCCATCAAAGAAGTCGAGTCCTCGTGCTGTGCGTCAGGTGCAGAAGCTGCTTCAGAAAACAGACACACGAGTGCTGCAGCATCGCTTTAATCACTTCTTATTTCAAGAAATCTTACCAAGTGTAATTATCTTACTGACCACCGAGCACCATAGAGTGAATAAAAATGTATTAATATTCTTCATTCATACAATTCGTACAAGATGATTCATACAAATCAACACAATTCATTTTAGAATTGTATTAATAGTGTAAAGAGTAAAGTTTGAAGTCATCGAGGATGTAACACGACTTTAAAAAGAGCTGGAATAAATAGAGTGAGAACAGCAGCCGCTGCACAGACTCCAGATCACACACTCTCATACAGTATTTAAAAAGCACTTGTATTCCTCTCAACCGAGAACAGAAAGCTGAGGGTACATTGGGAACAAGTTTCCCAAAACTGTATAGTTGCAATCTGAAAACATTTTGCCGAATCATGATTTCTGCTCATTTATGCTGTGCAGATGATTGTGTGGATCCATAGGGTAGTGGTCGTCACATCTGCTTTACACACAGAAGGTCCTTCCAGTGGAACCATGCAGGTTGCAAACATGAGTGAGGTTTATATATTACTCACAAATTGTTACTCAATCCTGGAAATAAATACACAGTTGTGCATGTTTCTGCATTGTGGTTGAAACAGAAATGGAGGAAAAGCATTCCAACATTAGAATCAGAGACTCAAGGGCATGGCTCCACTGGGGTCAACCCAGGACCTTCTGCGTGTAAAGCAGATGTGATGACCGCTACACTATGGAACCTGCTGCTGAGAAGGTTGATGTCAATGTGCATAATAGAAACATATCTCTCAAATCTAACTGGAAAAATATAAATTAAACTTAGAAAATTCACTGACTCAAATGTCACAATCATCTCCACTGTTTTGGGATCAGCTTTATAGAGTCTCCTCACTGTTCACATAAGGCTACATAACCCTACAGAGAGACTGCAGGAGTTCATGTCTCATAGACTGTTTCTCTGCCTCGATCTTGTCCAAAATCACAGACAAAACGTCTCTGCTGAGGACTAAATAAGACGAAAGAAAAGGATCATCCATATCCAACTAAATCAAACATGTATCAAATCATGTATATAAACAAACATTAAGGAGTTAAGACTTGACTGTAGACCAGGTTTAGGAAAACTATTAGACTTTGTTTAAACCAAAACCTGGAGTAAACGTTTTTACACGACAAACCATATCTACTGTTATTTTAAGAACATCAGGGCACTAATTAACTTTTACAAATGAGAAACTCAATCCACAGCTAAACAATAAAGTTGTTTGAATTTTGTGCACACTAAATAAACAGAGATAATAACTGACCTTGTTTACACAAAACCAGATGTGACGATTTTTCCTCATCTGTCAGACCAGGAAGTTTCAACTCCCTTTAAGTAGTGCAGAAACCCAGTTAGTAGATAATAAATCATAACTGGCATATGAGAGTTTCCACTGCACAAGCGATGAGGGATTGTGTTTTGTTTCATTCCGCACAATAATATTTTCATCTCCGTGCTTCATGCAATCTTTAATAAAACTTTTTTTTACTGTCCACTTTTACTTTCTTTTTTATTTCTTGTAAACAAGCTCAGTTATCACGAGCTGGAAAGAGCTGCATTCACTTCCTGCAGGTGCGTCACAGTGCACGTCCGCGCTCTTTCACCATAAGAGCTTCTAAAGATGAATAAAACTAAGAACTCGCCCCACGGGGAATAAAACCTCCCATGTATCGTTAAAATCCTGCACTCATTGGCTACATTTTCTATGGAACATGTTGTTTCCACACTGCTACTGGTGAAATAAAGACTGGAACACCTGCAGAGTTCAGTTGTATCACTGATAAGATTCTACCTGTCTTTGTCTTTTTTTAGTGGTTACTCTTATTTGTTTATTAACACTATATTCTACCAGACATTTATTTTTTACCACTAGATGTCATTCTTTATGCGAAGTTACTCTAAACAGATACAAAAAAAACAAACAAAGACAAAAATGCTCTACAGTATGTTGTTCAGTGGAACCTTATCTTCCATATAACAGGAATTTGCAGCAATTGTGTGTTTGGATGTGTTTGTGACTCGTTATTACAATTATAGTGTAGTACTGTTTTTTATGCATGTTGTTTGTGTGTACTGTTTACACAATTTAGGAAATACATTAGTTATAAGCATTCTATTGAAAAACAGTGATCTAAAATCGATGCTTGAGGGTTAGACCTTTAGAATGATATATAATTTATCATGATAACTATACCCTCTTCATTTAATCTATTGTTAATTACACCAGCAACAGTGGTTACTGCAGGTGGCTGCTTTTGAACTGTAGGCTCCGCCTCCTCTGGTCAGGCTCTTGCTCTTGATTAGTCTTTTTTCCCATCCTCCATTACAATTACAGGTGACTCACCTACTATAGTAGAGAGCTGAAGACAAAGCCACACAAGGAGGGGGGAGTAGAAGAAAACAGCACAGGCACGTAACAGCGGCGTCCTGGTGCGTGTTAAAATAAAGTACTCCGTTACCGTTACCGTATGATGCGTTACCTGTTACTTTTATAAAATGAATGAATTTGGGCTGAAGTGTAGACTACAGTCTAACCTGTTTACAGCAACGACACATTGTAGGATTGGAGGATGAACCACTGTAAACAGAAGAAGACGCACTGTGGGCGTGTCTCCGTTTATTCAGGTCTGTGCGGCAGTAATGGCGAGTCGAGGCGAGAGCAAGACGAGTTTCTCAAGTGGAATATGCTCATTATTTCACTTTAGTTGAGTATAAAGACAAACGTTTTAGTCTATGTAGCTGTGTCTTTTGGTTTGAAGCGTCGTATTACTGCGATAGCAACACCTCCAGAAGCTCCATGCTGAGAAGCTAGAAGCTAGAAGCTAACCGGTGTTCTGTTCTACATTGTTGATAGTTTTCATACTTCAGCTGTGAAAGGAACATTTTAGAGCTCAACACAACAGCTTTTATGATGCAGAAAGCCACTTTAGTTTTTTTTTTAAGTCAGTTTTGTGTTTGTAGACCATAACGCGTAAAAGGGCATTAATGACTAAATCCTTCATCCTCTTCCTCATGGCTGTGTTTTAGGAGCGTGAGCAAGAACAAGAGGCTCACAGTGTCCTGAAGTCCCAGTATATATCTATAAACCACAACAAGGAGGCGCTACAGGTAAGAATTTTCATCTGTGTGCGTTTAATCAAATTCTTTTGACATTTTCTCTCTCATACACTAAACATTGTTCTAATGAGTCCTTAAAAGTGTCTAAATGTGTGTGTACATGTCAATAAAACCAACAGCTTTTTCTCGTTAAACTTCCAGGTCTTCTGGATGAAACTGAGAAGACATGATCATTTTACTTACGCTCACTGAATTTGTGCTAATTCATGTGCTCAATTATCAAGTACAGATGTTTAAGTGAATCAGGTTCTGCCCCACATTTAATTTAAACGAAGCACTAAAGCTGCAAGAAAATACCTCAACTTCAGTTTCTGTCAAATTCCTTTTCTTTAAGGACATCAAACATCACTGACTTTACTAAAGTGGATTTCAGGAAAGAAAATGAAGTGATTGAATTCTCTGTGATGAAGAGACATTAGACATGACAAAATATTTATTTCCTTATATAAAAGTTGTTAAAAATAAAATGTAATATAAAATGAAGATGGTGAAACAACATGCACACTAAAGTACATGAAACGTTCGTATTTCACCATCTTCCTCTATTCCTGAATCATTTTATTTCTTCAAGTTTCTTCAACAGATCCTCGAAGCTGTCGACATCAAAGATTGGTACAGAATCCAGGATCTCTGTGCTGTTGTGGGGGTCTTCAGTATAATTCTGGGCCCGCACGGAGCCCCTCTACGTCATGCTGATCACACACACCTTCACTCACTCATCTCCTTCCTGCAGATGAACATCTCATAATACTGTCTGGAAGTGAGAAATGTACAGGTTGTTTTTACTCCATACACATGAACTTACTTTGATCAGAAAACAATCATACTCCAAATCAATTAATCAATAAAGTCAATAAAAGAATCCCAAACTGCTGTGTGTCTTGTCCTCATTAATGACGTCATTAGAGCTCCACTACTTCTAATGACCTGCTGTGACAGTGAGCTCTAATACACATCACACTGCCACCTAATGGTCATTTATGATT
>JBCEWE010000412.1:109367-160346 GCA_039877035.1 Silurus lanzhouensis | reverse complement strand
CCCTACACACTCATCCTTCTGACCAATCACTATACCCTTCACACTCATCCTTTCTGACCAATCACTATACCTTACACACTCATCCTTCTGACCAATCACTATTCCCTACACACTCATCCTTCTGATTAATCACTATACCCTACACACTCATCCTTCTGACCAATCACTATACCCTTCACACTCATCCTTCTGATCAATCACTATACCCTACACACTCATCCTTCTGATCAATCACTATACCCTACACACTCATCCTTCTGATCAATCACTATACCCCACACAATTATCCTTCTGATCAATCACTATACCCTACACACTCATCCTTCTGATCAATCACTGTACCCTACACACTCATCCTTCTAATCAATCACTGTACCCTACACACTCATCCTTCTGATCAATCACTATACCCTACACACTCGTCCTTCTGATCAATCACTATACCCTTCACACTCGTCCTTCTAATCTATCACTATACACTACACACTCATCATTCTGATCAATCACTATACCCTACACACTCATCCTTCTGACCAATCACTTTACCCTACACACTCATCCTTTTGACCAATCACTATTCCCTACACACTCATCCTTCTGATCAATCACTATACCCTACACACTCATCCTTCTGATCAATCACTATACCCTACACACTCATCCTTCTGATCAATCAATGTACCCTACATACTCATCCTTCTGATCAATCAATGTACCCTACATACTCATCCTTCTGATCAATCACTATACCCTACACACTCATCCTTCTGATCAATCACTGTACCCTTCTCACTCATCCTTCTGATCAATCACTATACCCTTCACACTCATCCTTCTGATCAATCACTGTACCCTTCTCACTCATCCTTCTGATCAATCACTATACCCTTCACACTCATCCTTCTGATCAATCACTATACCCTTCACACTCATCCTTCTGACCAATCACTATTCCCTACACACTCATCCTTCTGATTAATCACTATACCCTACACACTCATCCTTCTGACCAGTCACTATACCCTTCACACTCATCCTTCTGATCAATCACTATACCCTACACACTCATCCTTCTGATCAATCACTATACCCTACACACTCATCCTTCTGATCAATCACTATACCCTTCACACTCATCCTTCTGACCAATCACTATACCCCACACAATTATCCTTCTGATCAATCACTATACCCTTCACAGTCATCCTTCTGATCAATCACTATACCCTACACACTCATCCTTCTGATCAATCACTATACCCTTCACACTCATCCTTCTGACCAATCACTATACCCCACACACTCATCCTTCTGATCAATCACTATACCCTTCACAGTCATCCTTCTGATCAATCACTATACCCTTCACACTCATCCTTCTGATCAATCACTATACCCTACACACTCATCCTTTTTATCAATCACTGTACCCTACACACTCATCCTTCTAATCAATCACTGTACCCTACACACTCATCCTTCTGATCAATCACTGTACCCTACACACTCGTCCTTCTGATCAATCACTATACCCTTCACACTCGTCCTTCTGATCAATCACTATACCCTTCACACTCGTCCTTCTGATCTATCACTATACCCTACACACTCATCCTTCTATCACTATACCCTACACACTCATCCTTCACACTCATCCTTCTGATCAATCACTATACCCTTCACAGTCATCCTTCTGATCAATCACTATACCCTTCACACTCATCCTTCTGATCAATCACTATACCCTACACACTCATCCTTCTTATCAATCACTGTACCCTACACACTCATCCTTCTAATCAATCACTGTACCCTACACACTCATCCTTCTGATCAATCACTATACCCTACACACTCGTCCTTCTGATCAATCACTATACCCTTCACACTCGTCCTTCTTATCTATCACTATACCCTACACACTTGTCCTTCTGATCAATCACTATACCCTACACACTTGTCCTTCTGATCAATCACTATACCCTACACACTCGTCCTTCTGATCAATCACTATACCCTACACACTCGTCCTTCTGACCAATCACTATACCCTACACACTCGTCCTTCTGACCAATCACTATACCCTTCACACTCATCCTTCTGACCAATCACTATTCCCTACACACTCATCATTCTGATCAATCACTATACCCTACACACTCATCCTTCTGACCAATCACTTTACCCTACACACTCATCCTTTTGACCAATCACTATTCCCTACACACTCATCCTTCTGATCAATCACTATACCCTACACACTCATCCTTCTGATCAATCACTATACCCTACACACTCATCCTTCTGATCAATCAATGTACCCTACATACTCATCCTTCTGATCAATCAATGTACCCTACATACTCATCCTTCTGATCAATCACTATACCCTACACACTCATCCTTCTGATCAATCACTGTACCCTTCTCACTCATCCTTCTGATCAATCACTATACCCTTCACACTCATCCTTCTGATCAATCACTGTACCCTTCTCACTCATCCTTCTGATCAATCACTATACCCTTCACACTCATCCTTCTGATCAATCACTATACCCTTCACACTCATCCTTCTGATCAATCACTATACCCTTCACACTCATCCTTCTGATCAATCACTATACCCTACACACTCATCCTTCTGATCAATCACTGTACCCTTCACACTCATCCTTCTGATCAATCACTATACCCTACACACTCATCCTTCTGATCAATCACTATACCCTACACACTCATCCTTCTGATCAATCACTGTACCCTTCACACTCATCCTTCTGATCAATCACTGTACCCTACACACTCATCCTTCTGATCAATCACTATACCCTACACACTCATCCTTCTGATCAATCACTATACCCTACACACTCATCCTTCTGATCAATCACTGTACCCTTCACACTCATCCTTCTGATCAATCACTAAACCCTACACACTCATCTTTCTGACCAATCACTATACCCTTCACATTCATCCTTCTGATCAATCACTATACCCTACACACTCATCCTTCTGATCAATCACTATACCCTACACACTCATCCTTCTGATCAATCACTGTACCCTTCACACTCATCCTTCTGACCAATCACTATACCTTACACACTCATCCTTCTGACCAATCACTATTCCCTACACACTCATCCTTCTGATTAATCACTATACCCTACACACTCATCCTTCTGACCAATCACTATACCCTTCACACTCATCCTTCTGATCAATCACTATACCCTACACACTCATCCTTCTGATCAATCACTATACCCTACACACTCATCCTTCTGATCAATCACTATACCCTTCACACTCATCCTTCTGACCAATCACTATACCCCACACAATTATCCTTCTGATCAATCACTATACCCTACACACTCATCCTTCTGATCAATCACTATACACTACACACTCATCCTTCTGACCAATCACTATACCCTACACACTCATCCTTCTGACCAATCACTATACCCTACACACTCATCCTTCTGATCAATCACTATACACTACACACTCATCCTTCTGATCAATCACTGTACCCTTCACACTCATCCTTCTGATGAATCACTATACCCTACACACTCATCCTTCTGACCAATCACTATACCCTACACACTCATCCTTCTGACCAATCACTATACCCTACACACTCATCCTTCTGATCAATCACTATACCCTTCACACTCATCCTTCTGATCAATCACTATACCCTTCACACTCATCCTTCTGATCAATCACTGTACCCTTCTCACTCATCCTTCTGATCAATCACTGTACCCTTCTCACTCATCCTTCTGATCAATCAAT
Source organism: Silurus lanzhouensis (assembly GCA_039877035.1). Classification (NCBI taxonomy): domain Eukaryota; kingdom Metazoa; phylum Chordata; class Actinopteri; order Siluriformes; family Siluridae; genus Silurus; species Silurus lanzhouensis. The sequence goes on along the minus strand of JBCEWE010000412.1, from coordinate 156,532 downwards.
GTACCCTACATACTCATCCTTCTGATCAATCACTATTCCCTACACACTCATCCTTCTGATCAATCACTATACCCTACACACTCATCCTTCTGATCAATCACTGTACCCTTCTCACTCATCCTTCTGATCAATCAATGTACCCTACATACTCATCCTTCTGATCAATCAATGTACCCTACATACTCATCCTTCTGATCAATCACTATACCCTTCACACTCATCCTTCTGATCAATCACTGTACCCTTCTCACTCATCCTTCTGATCAATCACTATACCCTTCACACTCATCCTTCTGATCAATCACTGTACCCTTCTCACTCATCCTTCTGATCAATCACTATACCCTTCACACTCATCCTTCTGATCAATCACTATACCCTACACACTCATCCTTTTGATCAATCACTATACCCTACACACTCATCCTTCTGATCAATCACTATACCCTACACACTCATCCTTCTGACCAATCACTATTCCCTACACACTCCTCCTTCTGACCAATCACTATACCCTTCACACTCATCCTTCTGACCAATCACTATTCCCTACACACTCCACCTTCTGACCAATCACTATACCCTTCACACTCATCCTTCTGATCAATCACTATTCCCTACACACTCATCCTTTTTGATCAATCACTATACCCTACACACTCATCCTTCTGATCAATCACTATTCCCTACACACTCATCCTTCTGATCAATAACTATACCCTTCACACTCATCCTTCTGATCAATCACTATTCCCTACACACTCATCCTTTTTGATCAATCACTATACCCTACACATTCATCCTTCTGATCAATCACTATTCCCTACACACTCCTCCTCCTGATCAATCACTATACCCTTCACACTCATCCTTCTGATCAATCACTATTCCCTACACACTCATCCTTTTTGATCAATCACTATACCCTACACACTCATCCTTCTGATCAATCACTATTCCCTACACACTCCTCCTCCTGATCAATCACTATACCCTACACACTCATCCTTCTGACCAATCACTATTCCCTACACACTCCTCCTTCTGACCAATCACTTTACAGTCTTTACCACATCATTACTGTACAACTCTGATTTAAACCCACCTTTTATGACCATTTCCTACACACAAAACATCCATTCATCTATTCAGTATTTATTTAGATTTTTCACGTTTTCACCAGTTCTTCCTTGCAACTTACACCACACACATACCACCCACACCCTTAAACACAATGTCCCTCACTCTACAACCCCATTCATTTCAATTAACTCCAAAACCCTAGAAATCCTTCCATCCCAATTCATTTCTGCTCCTCCATACTCTTATACCCCTAAAACCTCATTTCTACCCAACATCTACTAGTGGTGGACGAATTTCACAAATCATGTACTTGAGTAGAGGTAGAGATCCACTCGGAAAAATATGACTCCAAAAAGTGTCCCTTTAAACTTTCACTTGAGTAAAAGTACAAAAGTTATTACCTTCAAATATACTTACGTATCAAAATACTATGATTCATTATAACTTTAATGGCCCTATAATCTATTATCACTATTGTTTACTTAATCAACTCAGTTGATGTGTAAAGACTCGAATGTACACTGATCTATTAATAGAATGATATTAATGACTCAAACACTGATTTCTATTACAATGATCATGAGCCCAAAACCATTTTTTTAAACGACTTAAAAAAATGATCTAAATAAGCTCACGTGTGTTGTGGTGAGTTCAAGTCTGGAGTTTTTTTTTATCATTTATTTCTCTCTAAATGTTCTGTTAGCTGAACTGATGCTGAACTGTATGTTGGTGATCAGTAGATACCAACAACTGGCAATGGTGATTCTAGCATGAACTCCTGGGTGAACTACGCCATGACCCAAGTCCCCCACTGATTAGTTTCAGCTTTGAAAAGCCGCTCTCTGCTTCAGCTACCACTGGATGAGTAAAAACATATTCTCAGAGCAGTCCACAAATTTGGAGACATTCCCGAGCGGTCTGTTTCATGTAGAAAGATCACCCTAAATGCAAAATAAACACTTCTGCACATTATCTCAGAACTCTCAGAACCAAGAACCAGTATACCATTGACTGACCCCATTCTTTATCTAGATTAAAAAACAATCGAGTCTTCACAGTACCCCTGCAAAATAATGTTTTAAAGACTCTTCATGATCTACACCTCCACCCTTCCCCCCATCCTTCCCGAACAACCACTAGTTAATAGTCAACATTAATGATAACCACGTATTCTTCTTAATCCTAGTCTTTTACCCTCCCATTCTTTACACTTGACCTTAAATTCCTTTGACTGAACCCTATGCCCTAAAAAATGAATCTTCAACCTTTTATTCCAGATCTTCATGGTTGACCCCGTCACCCTACAAACCAGTTCTCTCCAAGATGTTTGCTCCACTTGATATATTTTTTTCTCTATTCTTTATCCGAACCGAAAGAAAATCGAGAGTCTTCACAGTCCCCCTGCAAAATAATGAAGTCTAAAAGTCTGCGAAAACTGGAGCAAGTGTGTGTGGATGCGAGTGTGTTTGTGCAGGAAAAGAGGTCTGCTGTTTCTTCTAGCTGTAGAATCTCAGCGCCGCTCTCAGACTTGTCAGAGTGCCTCGTGGAGGAGTGAGACAGAAGGAAGAAGGCAAAAACAAGTTTGACCAGTTGGAGGTTGTCAAGACTTTCGCCTGACAGCACAGCAAACAAGAACCCCTACGAAAAAATTGGCAGGCAGAATCTCTGGTGATTTCATTCAACTCGCTACAGACTGCTGTGTGTGGCAGATCTGGGGGTAAAAAAAAAGAAAAAAAAAAAAAAAAAGAAAGGAAAAAAAACAACAAAGAAAACAGTATTTTGGTCTGAGTTGGTTGGAAGTTGGATCCTACCTTGATTTCGGTTAGCAACACCTAGAGACGAAACGTTCTGCCGGACTGTATGCAATCAGGAGAGACGAGGAGTTGTTAGCATGAACCTTATTATGTGATCAATCAGATGCACTAAAAATGGATCTAGGTTGGACCAGGTGGACACAGACATGGCTACACACCCACACACACACACCACACACAGGGCTACGGCTTGGGTTCTGCAAACCTCTCTTGCACACCAGGGAACCGCCAAGCCTGACAGAAAACAAGCAGTAGATGCATCCCAAAACCAGTCGCACACGATCATTGTATGTAATTTGATATGTTTCATGGTTCATCATCAAATGGACTGAAATTGATCTAAACAAAAAAACCAAAAAAAAAACGAAGTAAGATTAAGGACCTCACGTCAATGTATGTTTATTTTTTTTAGCTAGCTACGCCGATCTGCATGCCTCGCGCGATGTGTGGCTCTATATTTAACGAACGCGCACTTCAATTCGTCAAATTGATTATCCAATCGATATCTAATTACGCGACATCTCTGGAAGAAAGAATAACAATGAATTAGCGGCGCGAGAAGGCGCCGGTGGGCGCTAATGACGGATCTCCGTAATTACATACAATTCTTCATTTCCTCCGAGAGAGGGCGGAAATGCTGGACGGCAAGGGATGAAGAAGTCTGCTGTCAAGCTCAGTAGCATAAAAACCCCCAACCCCCTCACGCCAAACCACCACCACCTTCACACCCCATCGTGTCCGTTCTCTCTGCCACTTTGTGAGCTAATAATCGTGAATTTCCGCACGCCCCGCCCCTGAAATGTGTATGCTTTATTAGGAACGCGGTGTAGAGAAAAGTCCAGGGCTTGTGCTATTCATTACGCATCTGATAAAGGGGTGAGAGAACTTTTCCTTCACTTCGAATTACGGTTGTCTGAGACGTGAGGAAAATAAAATACAACTGAAACGTCACAAAGGTGTAAGCTAGCGTCTCTTTTCCTTTAGAACTGCTACACTGCTAACAAATCCAACACGGTTTCTCGATTAAAAGCGTTTTTTAACACGCCCCACGTCAAAATCATGACCTTTAGCTAGGATCTTTAGTTAGCTACGGTCTAACTTGCTAGCTAAGTAAAAAAGCTACACAGCTGCTAAGAACGCAGCTACTTTGCGTGAGTAATACAAGCCATCTAAAAACATGCCCCCTGTCCATTTTTTTGATTGGGTCATTCGCCCCACTGGACCCTTTAAGACCCAACTGGATCCTGTCGAGTCTGAGAGCTAGCATGCACTTCCTCAAAGAAGCCACCTATAAAACCTAGACGAATTAAGTAATCGAATACAAGCATAAGAATCAACCACAGAACTACACGATACTGCCAAAAGTATGTGGACACCTGACCTTAAGATCTGACGTCCCCTTCCACATTTAGTCCCCATTTGCTCGTATAATAATCTGGAAATCAGGTTGATGTTGAAGTGTGTTTTTGGGAGATTTAGCTATAAGGGTGTTAGTAAAGTCAGTGGTAACACGGTGATAAGATGTTGGACGGCTGATCTGAAGGTCGTTCACCACCACCTCTGCTGGGCCCCTGAGTGAGGCCCTTAACCCTGAACTGCTCAGTTGTATAAACGAGATAAATGTAAGAGGCTCTGGATGAAGGTGTGTGTCAAAAACCCTAAATGTAAATGTACTAATGTACGTGAGGAGGCCTGGGGTGCAGTCAGCATTCACATTGATGGAGATTTTCCATTCCATCCCATGAAAAGCTGGAAAACTTCATGCTCCCAAATCCACAGATGTCTTATACAATCGTGTTTCTCCAGAATTGTGGAAAAGGCTGTCTAGTGTTTCCCCGATACTTGTTGGCGTATAGCGTAGGAACTGCGTGTTAAAAAAAAGGAACGTTCATCAATAAAACCCGGGCTGAAGGGAACAAAACAAAGTTCACGACAAAGTGATTCATCAATGCCGAAAAGTATCGGAGTTTAGATGCTCAGGTTTATCAGCAGAATCTAAAGGAAAAAGAGAAACACTGATTCTTATACAGTGCATTGTGGGGTTTTTTTTATTCTCCATTAAAGCTGGAAAGGTTCTGAAGATAGGACACACTTCTCCATTCAACCTTATTACTCATGAAACCTAGAACATAAAGTATTTAAGACTAGCTTTCCAAAACACCCGAGTCTCGCTAACTCCCCCACCACCCCCCGAGGACCCTGAGACAGGGAATGAACAGGCCGGAAGAAACGATTAAAACAACCGAATTGGACGCTGATTAGGTCTGATGCTCACACGTCTGTCGTGTGTAGAAAAGAGAAAAAAGGTTAAAATGTAAATGAGGAGTGACTGCGTTTAATCAGCGCCGCTCCTTTAATGAAATGCGATCCTGTACGGCGTCTTAAAATATTAATTTTGCCCTAATACCCGCGATAGGCAGGTCTCGGCAAGCTTAATAAGCGCGAGATAGAATCGAGCAAAGTCAATAAGGAATTCAATTATGTTTACGGAGAAACTGCTGTGTTCATTTCTTTTCGTGTTTTTTTTCTTTTTTTTCTCCTTTTCCATCACTTGCTTCACGCACGCTCGGACGTAATCTCGTCCTCCTCAAGGACACCTCTCCTTGGGGTGTGTGTGTGTGTGTGTGTGTGTGTGTGTGTGTGTGTGTGTGTGCGTGTGTGTGTGTGTGTGTGTGTGTGTGTGTGTTGGGTGGGGTTTCTTTTGTGTTTCACATACATACACACGCACTGAGAGAACAATTGGTGACTGATTGGTGTTGGTGAGTGTGTGTGTGTGTGTGTGTGTGTGTGTGTGTGTGTGTGTGTGTGTGTGTGAGGCTGAATGGTAAGCCAGTCCTCTCTCATAGGGCATCCCCCCACCACACACACACACACACACACACACACACACACCTGAATTTTGGTTTTACCATATGATGCAAATTTAAGCATTCTCATAAAGGGACCCTGAGACAGAATCAGCGTTTAAACATACACACACACCCACACACACACACACACACACACACACACACACACACACACACACACACACACACACACACACACACTCAATAAGGATTTATAACCAAAAGTTTGGCCATAAGGTCGATATGTGCTGCTTTTTGAGCATCCGAATCCAAATTGACTCTCAATTCACTGTTATAATGAGCTCCACTCTTCTGGCAAGATGTTCCTCTAGATTTTGTGGAGATTTGTCTTTTTTATTCAGACACAAGGGTGTTAGTAAAGTCAGGTATTGATGCAGAAAAGGAGGTGAGGAGGTCTGGGGGTGCAGTTAGTGTTCACATTCATCCTCAATAGGTTTGGAGCTCTATAGCAGGAGATCTTCCACACACTTCCAACCCATGTAGCTTCATGGAGCCGACTTTGTGCACAGGAGCATCATCATGATGGAACAGGTTTGGGTCTGCTCATTGAAGTGAATGATAAATTCCATGCTTCCAATTATGTGCCTCCATATTTAGTTTGGGGAAGAAACAGGTGTCCCAAAACTTTTTGACTCGATTGGAATCGGAACGGGAAATTCGAAATAAATCAAAAACAGCGAATGCACTAGAAAAAAAAAAAATTTGATAAGTTGTTGAAGTAAAGAGTTTGGAAGCCATATCACAAAAACGATAGTCTAGACGCTACTGAAAAGTGCAGAAATGTCTGAAGGGAAATTTTTCATTTGGATCAGAAGTGAAAGCAGGAAAACTGTAAATCCTGGAATGCTGTATGTGCAAATATATATTGCACCCATGTACCCAATGCAAAATAATTCCCACTGAGCAAACACTAATCAGTGGAGGAATAAATCCACTTAAAATCCGCAACTATTTAATGCACTATATGTCTCCAAAAGTATTGGGACATCCGACTGTTCCATCCATAAGTGGTTCTTTCCCAAAATTTCACCGTGAACTTGGAGGCATGCGATTGTCTTTGGATGCAGGAGAAGAAAATTTTCCCTTCACTTGAATTAGGAGACCCAAACTTCCAGGATGACACAAATCCAGCACCAAGATGATATGCTTTACATGAGTTGAAGTGTGTGGAATATCTCCTGCTATAGAGTTCCAACCCCAGACCTTCTCAGCCCTCAGCCTACATCAGTACCTGACTTCACCAATGTCCTCGTGCTTAAAAAAGAACATCAAATCTCCACAAAATCTAGTGGAACATCTTCCCAGAACATTAAAGGTTATTATAAGAGCAAATGAGGAATAAGATGTTCAAAAAGAAGCACATAGCAATGTTATGGTCAGGTGTCCGCAAACTTTTGGCCGGTGCGCGTAGCTATGAAGTAGCGGTACGTAAAACCCTGCACTATATTTTAGCGTGCGAATCGATTGTGCTGACTCAGGCAGAGATTTTTAGGAGGCAGAGAGGAAATCAGTCGTCTAACTGGTGTCGGTGAAAAAAAGGATCGTGTGCATGATCACGTGTGTATGAACGTGTGGTAATGAACGTGTGTCTGGAACGGTGGTAACGGCTCGGTGGAGAAGGACATGCAGCCCATGCGAGTGACACAGAGTGACCTACAACACAATACAAAATCACACACACACACACACACACACACACACACACACACACACACACACACACACACACACACACACACACACACAGCACAACACAACACAGTACAACACAACACAACACAGTAGTGAAGAAGGACTGGCAGAAAATGGAAGAACGTCCACTTGGTCATTCGGCATCATTCATTTCTGAGTGGCAGTAAAACTCTGACGTCTAGACTGTGTGATGACTGCCATCAACTGTGTGAGGCTGGAGGAGGCGGAGCTTCACACATCGACACGCCCTGATTTTTATACAACATCTATTGCTACAAATCATCATCATCATCATCATCATCATTATCAACATTATCACGGTCAGCGTCATCATCCTCATGATCATGATATTCATCATCATCATCTTTATTATTAATGTCACCTTCATCATCTTCATCGTCCCAATAACTGTTATATTTATACTCATCATCATCATCATCTTCGTTGTCACTATCATCATCATACTTATACTCTTTGTCGTCATCATCTTCATCGTCACTATCATCATCATACTTATACTCATCATCATCATCATCATCATCACTATCATCATACTTATTCTCATTATTATCATCATCATCTTCATCGTCACTATCATCATACTTATACTTATCATCAACATCATCATCATCATCATCGTCACTATGATCGTCAAACTTATACTCATCATCATCATCATCATCGTCACTATCATCGTCATACTTAAACTCTTCATCATCATCATCATCATCATCTTCATCGTCACTATCATCGTCATACTTATACTCATCATTATCATCATCATCTTCATCATCACTATCATCATACTTATTCTCATTATTATCATCATCATCTTCATCGTCACTATCATCATACTTATACTTATCATCATCATCATCATCATCTTCATCGTCACTATCATCATACTTATACTTATCATCATCATCATCATCATCATCATCATCGTCACTATCATCGTCATACTTAAACTCTTCATCATCATCATCATCATCATCTTCATCGTCACTATCATCGTCATACTTATACTCATCATTATCATCATCATCTTCATCATCACTATCATCGTCATACTTAAACTCTTCATCATCATCATCTTCATCGTCACTATCATCATACTTATACTTATCATCATCATCATCATCATCATCATCATCGTCACTATGATCGTCATACTTATACTCATCATTATCATCATCATCTTCATCGTCACTATCATCATCATACTTATACTTATCATCATCATCATCTTCATCGTCACTATCATGGTCAAACTTATACTCATCATCATCATCATCATCATCATCATCTTCATCATCACTATCATCGTCATACTTAAACTCTTCATCATCATCATTCTCCTCATTAATATTATTACATTATCATTACATATACAGTGTTTGGCAGATCCTTATCCAGAACGACTTACATTGATACAAGCACTAAGCAGCTATCATTAGGGGCCTTGCTCAGGGGCCCAGCAGTGGCAGCTTGGTATGGCTTATCAACGTCATCATGATTGTCACCGCCACCGTCACCAAGATCATCACCATCACCATCACCATCACCATCATCATTCTCCTCCTCCTCAGGAGATCCCTCACTCCCTCACTCCTGTTCTGTTAATAACGCCTGTTTTTCTGAGGCTGTTCTCTGCTCTGTTTCTCTGCAGATGAAACAGATTCCTGCCCTGAGGTGTTAAAGGTTACGATGTTAAAGTCGTGTTTTATTGCAGGAAATTTGTAGAAACAAACCCTGATTTTGATGCGTTGGAGTATTTACTTCTTTTATTATTATACGAGGAGGAAATTACCCGCTTTCATCACCTCAGGCAGGATATAGGCTGAAAAACCGTGGTGTTGGATTTCCATAAAAAAAACCACAATTGGAATCTTTCAGACCCAGAAATATAGGGATTAGTTTTCCCTGTGACCTTTGATCCCCGCATCTTGATATTTCATTGCTTCAGGGCAGGGCTGTGAAGAATTTTCCTTATTCGCGAGAAGAAGCAGTCCTCCGTCTCCTCCTCAGCTTCCAGAGCTTTCAGACTCTCCACTGGCTGACATTATTAAGGAGGGTATTTACCAGACTAGGTGCTATTACTGGGCGATTTTTTTGCTGTGATGGTGATAGAAAAGGAACAGACACGTCTCCCGCGAAGGGCCGGAATTGAATCGGCGCTCCGTGTGGAGAACGGAGGCATGTTTGCGCACCCTGCCGAGAATGAGCCAGAAGAATCCCCGTGAGGAAGGAGGTTTGATGTGGAAACAGCTGGTCTCTGGATGCACTTTGACTCGCTCAATATTTCTCTGGCTGCTGTTCTGCTATTGAGCCTCCCAGCTGCTGTAACTCGAGGCCCCCGGCTGGACCAGATAATGCCGCATTGCTCATATTAAAATGACCTTTTCCTCGTCGTGCTCGTGGAGACGACTCGGGCTTCAATAAGCGTCTGTGTGTGTGTGGCATTTATTCATAATACATACAAGAAAGGAGGAAAATGGGAAAATAACAGCTTGTACGGATGGGAGGAGTCGGCTTCGGTATCGCGTCGGCGGGAGCTAAGCTAGCTTCACTAAGCTGTAATTAACACTCGGGTTGAACAAAAAAATGCGCACAGACGAGGTTTGCGTGTAATCCTGTGGGATTTTGGGAAAAATGCTGGCAAATTTTTGCTAATGGAAAAGCCACACACTCACACACACACACACAAACACACACACAAATACACACACTGGGAAAAAAAACTGTCTGAATGTCACGGGCACGATGCGAAATTGAATAAGTCTGGCTGTTTATGCAGATAGTGTGTGTGAGTTCGATTAGACGTGTGTGTGTTTATGTAAATGTACATAAACGTCATTACTGTACACACACACACAATATGTCGCTCTGTTACTTTCTATTAGGCAACATTTCAAGCCTCGGTGTTATGGTTCACTGAGAACTCGATCTGTACTCCGAAAGTACACCAAATACTGCCAAATCTATTCCCAGAGACAGTAAATGTGTCCGTAATGCAGTCGAAACTGGTTCCAAAGACAATAAATATGTCCAAATTAAAGTCAATTTGGTCAGAAAGACAGTCAATATGTCCGAATTCGAGCCAATTTGGTAGCGAAAGACAGTAAATACATCCACAATATACTTCATTTGGTCCAACGGACAGCAAATATGTCCAATGTAGAGCCAGTGAGGTTCAAAAGATTGTAAATATGTCCAAAAAAGAGTCAATTTGGTCCCAAAGACGGTACATAAGTCTGAAATATAGTTAATGGGTCCAGTAGACGGTACAAATGTCCAAAATTAGACTAAATTTATTTCGAAAGACTGTAAATATGTCCAAGATACTATTATATTGGTCCTGAAGACAATAAATATGTCCAAAATACAGTAAATGCTGTGCCTAAAGACAGCAATTACGTCCAAAGTAAAGCCAGTTCGGTTCAAAAGACTGTAAATATGTCCAAATAAGACTCAATTTGGTCACGACAGTAAATATGTCCAAAATACGATACATTCAGTCCTTAAAAAACAGCAAGTATGTCCACAGTGGAGCCAGTTAAGTTCAAAAGACAGTAAATATGTCCATAGTACAGGGAATATGGTCCAAAAGACAATCAGTTTAAAATACAGTCAATTTAGGACAAAACACTGTAAATCTGTGGTCATTGTGGTCCAAATTTGGTCCTAAAACTAATTGGTCAAAAGGACAGTAAGTATGTCCAAATTAGGCTCGGAAAATCTTTAAGATACAATCAGATCAAATCAATGAGCTCCAAAAGACAGTATATGTGTCAAACTTGTAAAAAATATATATTAAATATGTCAAAATTTATGAACAATTAAGTCCAAAAAACTGTAAATATGTCCAAAAATGGACACGTTTACTAAAAAAACTGTAAATACGTCCAAGACACAATCAGTTTAGTCCGAATGGTAGTAAATAAGTCTAATATCTAGTCAATGTGTAGTCAATTTAGTAAAAATAAATTTATAAAAATACAGTTAATATGTTTAAATTAGAGTCAAAAGTGTGTGGAATAAAGACATGATTTAGTCCTAAAAAATATGTAAATCTAAATTACAGTCAATGTGATAAATGTGTCCAATTTACAGTTCATTTGGTCTGAAAGACAATAAATATGTGCAGAATACAACCAGTTTTTATCAGCAGTACTGTAATACGTTCACATTCCAATCAGTCTGATCTAAATTCATTCACCAGATCTGTTTATTCCAATCTTCCCTACACTCCTCTCCTAGATTCCTTCACTAGACTTCTTCCCCTAGGTCCCTAGCCCTCAGTGCTCTGCTATAAAATTTCTCATAAATCATAACCTTTACATAACATTTACTCTCGTCTTCTCCTCCGCCGTTAAAGGCCGATCTATCTGTACTTCAGAAATGAATATCGGACGCCAAGTGGACGTGAAGGTGAAGCGAAAGCCAGGCGTCATGCAGTGTCTCGGATTATTGCACAGGATTCGGTTACTTACTCACTGGACCCACGTTATTCGGCACACCTGTAAAAAGAAAGAAGAAAAGAGAGAGGGAGGGAGAGAGAGAGAGAGAGAGAGAGAGAGAGAGAGAGAGAGAGAAAGAGAGAGAGAAAGAGAGAAAGAGAGAGATGTTAGCACTCTGTCATAGATTTCTACATCTGTAAAAGTCAATATTAGATGAAAAATGAATATTCTTCTTATTTTGGTTAGAAACACAACGCTTCGTCCAGGCTTCGTATTTCAGTACCGTCTCAAAACCTGCTTTAATATTGATGTATTATCCTAATGTGTTCACCTTTACTGTGTTTCACCAGAATATACATATTGCCAGAAATTCTATTCAATCAATGTAATTTTTTTTTACATTTATTTATTTATTTATTTATTTATTTATTTATTTATTTATTTATATAAATTATAAATAAATAAATAAATAAACAAATTAATGCATTTGTAAATGTATAACATTATTAATTTATATATATATATATATACTTACTTATGAATTGATTTATTTATTAAAAAAAAAAAAAGTAAAAAAAAAAATTATATATATATATAAATTATAAATAAATAAATAAACAAATAAATGTGTTTGTAAATGTATTAATTTATATATATATATATATATATATATATATATATATATATTATATATATATATATATTTATTTATTTATTTATTTATTTTTTTACTTTTTTTATTATTATTATTATTTTTTTTTAAATAAATAATCAATTCATAAGTAAGTAAACAAAAAATAATTATATGTTGCCAGAGGGGGGAAAAATTTAATATAAAAAAATAAATAAATCGATAAATAAATAAATACCAATATATATATATTTTATAGCCAAATGCATAAGAGTACAAGATAAAGAGAAAAAAGAGAAACAGCAATGACGAGAATAAATGAAATAGAAGATGTGAAGGACAGCAATATGGAAATTCATAGAGATGAGAAGGAAAAAAGGATGGAGGAAACAAAAGAAAAGAAAGAGGTTTAAGAAGTAGAGGAACCAGGACGCCAGAACGCAAGTACCAGGAGGAAAAGGAAGAAGATGTGGGATGAAAGGAATAAAGAAATATAGTTCCTCCCAACCGTTAGCACAGAGTAGGAGGCACACCGTTGTAGGACAAGGAGACGCAAACCTGTACATGACAATGTAACACACCATGCACAAATCCAGCTCCATGAAGAAATGCTGTACATGAGGTGAAGATCTCCTGCTCTGGAGCTCAAATCCTATTGTGCTGGGGATGAATGTGAACGCTGTCTGCACGCCAGACCTTCTCTACATCAGTACCTGGCTTTACTAACACCCCGTTATCTCCACAAGCACACTTTAAAATCTAGTGGAACATCTTCCCAGGTGAGTGGAGCTCATAATAAGAACAAATGGAGACAAATGCGGATTTGGATGTTTAAAAAAGCAGCACATCCCAATTTTATGGTCAAGTGTCCACAAACCTTTGGCCAGGGTTTCTATACATATGGCTGGGAAGACTTTACCATCCACACACACACACACACACACACACACACACACACACACACACACACACACACACCAACACGGCGCCGTGTGCGAGGTCACATCACATCACGATTCACATCACAACTCTCGAGTTTTATCTGACGCCTGAATCTCTCGGATCTCAAACACTGTTCTTTACCTGTCAAAAAAAAAAAAGGAAAAAAAAAGAAAAGAAAAAAAAGTTGAAAGTGTGGGCTCATGGATAATACAAGAAATGGGAGTCACTTATAAATAAATCAACAAAAGACAAACAAACAAATGCAAATGTATAGAAAAGGAGGAAGTGTATAAAAAAACAGAGAGGAAGTGTGTGTGAAGTTCCAGCATCGTCTCATGCATGAGGAACAACCAGGAAATGTGGGAAAGAGCTGGAGACCTCTATCTTTTCATCCTGCTCTCTCTCTCTCTCTCTCTCTCTCTCTCTCTCTCTCTCTCTCTCTCTCTCTCTCTCTCTCTCTTTCAACAATATAGAGGAAAAGATAATATATGGGTAAATGCACAGGATGGAAGAATAGAAGAAGGAGAGAAGGAGGATGAAGGAGTGCACAAAGGAAATAAACAAAGTGGAAGAGAGAATGTGTGTTTGTGTGACTCTGTGTGTGTGTGTGTGTGTGTGTGTGTGTGTGTGTGTGTGTGTGTGTGTGTGTGTGTGAGTGTGTGTGTTTGTGTGAATCCGTGTGTGTATATATGAGTGAATGTGTGTCTGTATGTGTATGTATGTGTTAGTCGATGTTGTTTATAGGACTGTGGTGAGACCTGAGATGTTGTATGGTTTAGAGACAGTGGCATTGAGTAAAAGACAGGAGGTGGAGCTGGAGGTAGCAGAGCTGAAGATGTTGAGATGTTCGTTGGGAGTGACGACGATGGACAGGATTAGAAATGAGTTTATTAGAGGGACAGTGCATGTAGGATGTTTTGGAGACAAGGTGAGGGAGGTGAGATTGAGATGGTTTGGACATGTGCAGAGGAGGGACATGGGGTATATCAGTAGGAGAATTCTGAGGATGGAGCCACCAGGAAGAAGGAAAAGAGGAAGACCAAAGAGGAGGTTTATGGATGGGATGAGGGAAGAGATGCAGGTAGTTGGTGTAAAAGAGGCAGATGTAGAGGACAGGGGGGTATGGAGACGGATGATCCGCTGTGGAGACACCTAATGGGAGCAGCCGAAAGAAGAAGAAGAAGAAGAAGAAGAAGAAGAAGAAGAAGATGTGTTAGTCAATGTTGCTGTGTCTCTGTATGCATGTATTTTTGTGTGTGTGTGTGTGTGTGTGTGTGTGTGTGTGTGTGTGTGTGTGTGTGTGTGTTCTGACAGATGTCAGATATCGAGTGTCTCATAATTAGATTAATTTTCAATCAGTGCCTGATACTTCTCTCCACTCGGCTTCACACAACTACATAATGCATTAGAGTGTGTGTGTGTGTGTGTGTGTGTGTGTGTGTGTGTGTGTGTGTGTGTGTGTGTGTGTGTGGGTCTCACACTTCAGCATCAACACACACACACATATTTATATATATATGTGTGTGTGTGTGTGTGTGTGTGTGTGTGTGTGTGTGTGTGTGTGTGTGTGTGTGTGTGCATGTGTGTGTGTCTGTGTGTGAGTGAGAAAAAGAGAAAGAGAGAGAGAGAGAGAGAAAAAGAGAGAGAGAGAGAAAGAGAGAGAGACCGAGGTACAAACTGAGTCATCAGCGGAGTGAGGGAGACACTAACACACTCATTCAGACAGAATGAGAAAGAGAGAGATAACAGACAGAGAGACAGAGTGAGTAAAAGAGGGATAGAAAGGAAGATGTAACATTATAAAAATAGAGAGAGAGAGAGAGAGAGAGAGAGAGAGAGAGAGAGAGAGAGAGAGAGATAATGTACAGTGAGAGTCAAAGACAGAGAAAGAGGGAGAGAGGAAAAGAGGAGGGGGGAGGAAAGAAATGAGATGAAGTAAACAGAGAGAAGATTTAAATAAAGAGAAAAAAATCAACTAAAACAGGAAAGAGGAAATATTTCTCTCTCTCTCTCTCTCTCTCTCTCTCTCTCTCTCTCTCTCTCTCTCTCAATATACTGCCCTTTCCAGTTTTGCACTCAATATAAAACATTTCCTTCGCTCTCTCATTCTTCTTGTTTGCTTGTGTTCCATCTTTCTCATTCCCCCCCTGTCCTCTGATGACTCAGTTTGCACCTATTACACACACACACACACACACACACACACACACACACACACACACACACACACACACTTCTCTCTCTCTCTCTCTCTCTCTCCATATATATATATATATAAAATACATATTATGTGTGTGTGAGAAGAAAGCGAGAGAAACAGGGGATGAAAGAATGTAGGACACGTCATCACACATCATCAAAACTTTTTTCTTTTCTTTTAGACTATTTTTATTCTCTTTGTCTCAGTGCTTCATTTCTTCTACATTTATTTATGTGATCCATGAGTAACAAAACGAAGGGGTGTTTTTAATACAGGTACAGTTTAAAGGTGTGTGTGTGTGTGTGTGTGTGTGTGTGTGTGTGTGTGTGTGTGTGTGTGTGTGTGTGTGTGTGTGTGTGTGTGTGTGTGTGTGTGTGTGTGTGTGTGTGTGGGAGAGATACTATATGGATAAAAGTTTGTCTTCACTTCACCATAAGATTTGCATCTGTTTTTTTGTGAACGTCCCATTCCACATTAAGTCTCTATTTACTGTTATTATAAGCTCCACTCTTCTGGGAAGATGTTCCACTAGATTTTGGAGTGTGTTTGTGGAGATTTAGAAAAAGTTGGGTGTCCCGAAACTTTTGGCCAAACTTACACATTCTACACTTGAGGAAGAAGAATGCAAATTGAGATTATTAGTAGCCCATTAATACTAGGGTTGCGAAAATCAAAGAATTTTCAAGACTGGAAAATTTCCATGGGAATTAACAGGAATTCATGGAAATAAACTGGAAATGAACAAACTTGCAGGTTCGCCTATAAGCGGAAACGTAAATGTAGTTGACAAAACAATCTTGCAGGATAATTTTGGTTAAAACAACCAGATTGAATGAGATTCCAGTTGATTTTCTACCTGCACATTCATTAACAGCACACACTTACTGCAGGGTTACTGAGGCCACGCCCCCTACATACACAGAACATCCTCCATCGCATAACACACATCATTTCTTAAAGTCCTGCACACAAAATAATGTCAAAGAATGTCCATCTTAGCCAGTTTTCATGTAAATGACATAAATATTACATACATTTGTGTTTAAAATGTCCTCGTGCTGTGTGTAAGTGATTGTGCAACGTGTAAATTCCTGTTAAGTTTCCAACTTGACATATTTCCAAAATTTCCCACACCTCTGCAACGCTGATTACTACACACCGAAACCCTCTTAAAAACCACCACCACCAACACACACACACACACACACACACACACACACACACACACACACACACACACACACACACACACACACAAGAACAAGCTCCAAACACATATCGTGGTGACAGATATTTTCCAACGTCTCTCCTAGAGGTTGATGGGACACGATTAACCAGGACAGGAACAAAATAACATGTCCGGATTTTCCCAGCATGTTCCAGAGTTCTGATTGGAAAAGCCACCGAGAGCAGGAAAGGAGACACGTGACACGTTTTCTCTGAGTGGCGTGTGTCACTGAGTACGCCTGGAGAACACCTGCTGGCCTCATTAGAAATGTGTGTGCGTGTGTGTGTGATGTGACCTTCACTTCTGTTTGTCTCATCTGGTTTGTCTCCTTCTGGACGATCCACAAAAGCCTTATCTCCTAAATTTTCACCCCAGGCAAAGTTAGTAATTACTTTTCCAGCGCTGTGTGTGTCTCCTGGCGACTCGTCACGCTTTTTAACGCCAGGTGAGAGAAGCGGACGTGTCGATCCGACACCCGGGAACCGCTCGAGTCTTTCACCATTTTTTTATATATATATATATATATATATATATATATATATATATATATATATATATATATATAAGGGTCGAGCTGAAGGGCTTTTTATATCCAGAACGAGGGTGTGAGAGGGTATTAAAGGTGGAAACAGGGGCAGGACAAAGTTCAGGGTCAGGGGCAAGACCAGGATATAAATGTACACCCACTATGATATAAATGTACCTTCATTATGGTATGAATTTACCCCCACTATGGTATAAATGTACCCCCCCACTATGATATAAATGTACCCCCACTTTGGTATAAATGTACCCCTGCTATGGAATAAATCTAACCCTGCTATTGTATAAATGTACCCCCGCTTTGGTATAAATGTACCCCAACTATAGTATAAATGTACCCTGCTATTGTATAAATTTACCCCCACTATGGTATAATTGTACCCCCACTATTGTCCACTATAGTATAAATGTACCCACACTATAGTATAACTGTACCCTCATTATGATAAGTATGTGGTATAAATTTTCCCCCACTTTATAGTATGAATGTATACCATAATAGACAATAGTAGTGAATCAGGATTGGTCTCAGACTCCCTCGGTGCTGTTGCCCAGGTGTTTCCGCTTCACTGCGCAGAACGGATCCGTATAAAAGGTGTAAAAGTGTGCGATGCGAGGCGATTCAGAGCCGAGCTCCAGCAGAGACACAAGAAACAAATATTTGAAAGAGAGATTACTGCACAGAGGAAGATATGGAGACGTGGAAACAAACAGAGACGTGTCTCAGGGGAGAGAAGGAGAAAGAGAGGGAACGAGAGAACCAGACAGAAGAGTGAGGTGATGGAGAGAGAGAGAGAGAGAGAGAGAGAGAGAGAGCTGGCTCTCAGCAGGTGGAAATGTTAAGCTGAACAAACTGAATAATGGGATAAATGACACAATACACACAGAGCTGAGAGGAAAACAAGATGGATGCCATGACCTCGGAGAGAGACGTGTTCATAACCACACAGGAGTTTTACACCAATTATTGCCCCAGTTACAGAGAGAATAAACACATAGTGTACAAGTGAATAGAAAGGGTTTACTGAAAAACTTAACCATTTCACAGTGTAATAATGTGTGTAACAGTGTGTTAGAGGGTGTCACTGGACCCCGCTGCATGTTACACCATGTGTTATAGTGTATTAATGTGTGTAACAGTGTGTTAGAGGGTGTCACTGGACCCCGCTGCATGTTACACCATGTGTTATAGTGTATTAATGTGTGTAACAGTGTGTTAGAGGGTGTCACTGGACCCCGCTGCATGTTACACCATGTGTTATAGTGTATTAATGTGTGTAACAGTGTGTTAGAGGGTGTCACTGGACCCCGCTGCATGTTACACCATGTGTTATAGTGTATTAATGTGTGTAACAGTGTGTTAGAGGGTGTCACTGGACCCCGCTGCATGTTACACCATGTGTTATAGTGTAATAAAGTGTGTAACAGTGTGTTAGAGGATGTTACTGGGCACCACTGCATGTTACACCATGTGTAATATAATGTGTTACAGTGTAATAAAGTGTGTAACAGTGTGTTAGAGGGTGTCACTGGGCACCACTGCATATTACACCATGTGTAATATAACGTGTTACAGTCTAATATAGTGTGTAAGTGTAATACAGTGTATTTCAGTGTTTTCTAGTGTGTTACAGTGTAATATAGTGTGTTAGTGGATCAGTGTGTTGCAGTGTTTCTGGTGTGTTACAGTGTAATATAGTGTGTTAGTGTATTACAGTGTTTACAGTGTTTTCTAGTGTGTTACAGTGTTTTCCAGTGTAATATAGTGCGTAAGTGTATTACAGTGTATTATAGTGTATTACAATGTTTTCTATTGTGTTACAGTGTTTTCTAGTGTGTTATAATGTAATATAGTGTTAGTGTATTACAGTGTATTATAGTGTATTGCAGCATTTTCTAGTGTGTTACAGTGTAATATAGTGTGTTAGTGTATTTCAGTGTGTTACAGTGTATTGCAGCATTTTCTAGTGTGTTACAGTGCAATATAGTGTGTTAGTGTATTTCAGTGTGTTACAGTGTATTACAGTGTTTTCTAGTGTGTTACAGTGCAATATAGTGTGTTACAGTTTTCACTACTGTGTTACATTGTAATATGTAACACAGTAGAAAACACTGTAACACACTATATTGTATTCCAGTGTGTTACAGTGTATTCCAGTGTGTTAGTGTATCACAGTGTATTACAGTGTTTTCTAGTGTGTTACAGTGTAATATAGTGTGTTAGTGTATTACAGTGTATTACAGTGTGTTACAGTGTAATATAGTGTGTTACAGTGTGTTAAAGGGAGTTAGTGTGTGATGGGGTGTTACAATGTGTTACAGTGTGTTATTTGGTGTTACATTGTGTTACAGTGCATCACAGTGTGTACCAGTGACTATATTTAAAGAACAACCACTAACATGAGCACACACGTGTCTTTCATATTCTGGACTTTGATCGCTGACATGTTTTGCACTTATTGGAAGGTAAATCTGCTTCTTTATTCGGTCTAACTTGAAATGTGCATCTGAAAGAGAACATCAAGACGGCGAGACGGCAAGACAGCGAGACTCTTCTGTCTCAAAGCGGCGCTGTGTGACTTCCGAATGTTCGACAATGGAGGGAATCGGCCTGACATCTGCTTCTCTGCTCTAATGTGTGCAAAATTAAAGCCTGCGATTCGGCCCTGATATGAGCGTCAACCATCATTCACTTTCACCCCCTCTGTCAAATCCAGATGTGGAGAAGATGTGACCCAAAAGTTCATTACCAAGTCCCTGTGAATGAGCTGTTGCTATAGAAATGATAACGTTGTATACAAACCTGGGATTTTGAATCCTTGTCTTCTGACCAATCAGAATCCAGAGTTCTGTCATGTTCACAGTGCATTCAATTACTTATTGAAACACATTTATTGTGCACTCAGGTCAATTCGAACAATTCCTCTCACGTGTCATTCTTTTATAACTGATCGACCCGATCGCGTTCGATTTGATTAGGCCATGTACCAGTGTTTTGTTTGCATTTTTTAATCTGAATAAAACGTGTGTTCGAGCTTGTGTGTGTAATTGTGTGAGAGAATTTCCTCAGATGGCTCATGTAACGCTTAATGAGAGCCATGAATTATTCTTTCGCCACTCGTTCATGCAAATGTGGCTCATCGCCGATGCGGAACACATCCTTCCTTCGGACAGCGTCAGAATTTATTCTTTATCTCTTTTTAAACTCTGGTGCATTACCGTGCTGTGATTAGATCACAGCTTACAGCACATTTCTGATCATAAATCCCACCACCTGTGGATTTAATCCAAACGTTTGCATGCCACAAAACCGGGTTCTTCAATCGGTGCTGATGAATTCTGGATTCTGATTGGTCCGTAGAAATCCCTTACCAATCCTATAGGAAAACATCTCATTCAGATACACTATATTTACATTTACGTTTACATTAGTGGCATTTGGCAGACGCCCTTATCCGGAGCGACTTACAATTATCTCATTAATAGAACAGCTATGGGGTTAAGGGTCTTTGCTCAGGGGCACAGGAGTGGCAGCTTGGTGTGACTGGGATTTGCACTCACAACCTTCAGATCCAAAGTCATATGGACAGAAGTTTGTGACCATAAGGTTATCATGTGCTTTTTTTCATCCCAATCCACATTTAATCTCCATTTGCTCTTATAAAAACCTCCACAGTAGATGTTCCACTATTTATTCGTCCTCAACTCTGTTTTTGTAGCCTTATGTTGTTTAATGTAACATCAGGGTTCTGGAGAAACGTTGTCTCATTTCACTGTGTACTGCATCAGCAACATATGGTTGAAATGACAATGAAAGCTTTTTGACTTGACTTGACGATTCACGAGGAAGTGAGGAGGCCTGGGCTGCATTCAGCGTTCATGCTCATCACAATATATATTGAGATCAGAGCTCTTCAGCAGGCCACTCAAGATCTTCCACACACATGTAAGGCATATCTTCATGGGCGGTTTTGTGCACATTGTCATGCTGGAACAGGTTTGGGTCTCCTAGTTCAAGTGAAGGAAAATCGTTATGTCTGCAGCAGCTACAAACATCATACAAACGTGTGATTTCAAAAATTGTAATAACGGTTTGGTGAAGATCAACATACGGCTGGAAAAGGCAGGTGTCCCAATACATTTGGCCAAAAACTGTATATGTATTATTATTATTATATAATTTAAATTTTGTTCTTTCATTCATTCACTCATCCATGCTTTTACAAAGCAGGACTTCAGACGTGGAGATGAATTGGGTTCAGAGACGCCACGTGGTGAACGGTTGTGATGACGTTTTCTCATAACAGCTTTAAACAGATAAAGCGATAATAATGGAATATAATAATGAATTGTAATAACTATAAAAGGAGTCTCCAGAAGGGTCCCTGGTGGTCTAGTGGTTCGAACCCGGCCCGGGTTCGAGCCCCGGTCAGGGAACCAACCCCAGCAACTCTTAGTGCCAATCCCAAGCTCGGATAAATGGGGAGGGTTGCGTTAGGAAGGGCATCCAGCGTAAAAACATGTGCCAAATCGAACATGCAGAGGATCCGCTGTGGCGACCGCTAATGGGAGAAGCCGAAAGAAAGTATAAAAGGAGTCTCCAGTTGAACTGTTGAACAGCCCCGGAGTCTGAGGAAAAGCTGTAACATGATTTGATGGAGGGATGGAAATATTTTACGAGGCTGTTCTAATGTGTTTACAGCTGCTATAACGTAAGTGAAAAACAGGAACAATCTGGTTTCATGTCCAATAGAAATGTATACAAATGTTGCATGATGGAAAATGGAAAAAACTAAAAGAAAAGAAAACTGAAACATAAACATATGAAGATTGATTTACTTTATAAACATGGGTGCATTCTGTCAAAACAGCCAGCTTTCTTTGTTCCAAAAGTTACATTCATCCTGAACACAGCAGGGAAATCAAATGTTATGTGAGTCCTTTTTTCCAAAAACAAAAAAAAAGTCCAGGATATGAAATAAACGGAAAATTTCTCTCTGTAGAACAATGTGTTTGAGACAAAATGTCGGCACTTTCCTGACTTTCCCCCTGCAGAAACGGCCTGTCACGGCTAATTTACAAACCTATCAGTCTTCTTCAACGTTCTCTAACATGGAAGGCAAACATGGCTACTGGAAAAAAGGAAGAAAAATAAAAAGACTCATACCGCATCCTTTTTCTGTCACCCTCGGCTACTAACAGATACCGCGCACTTTCCAGCGTCGATCATCTTTCAACGTTCGGCACCAGACCGTTTGATATGGAGCAGAAAAAGTTGTCTGGGTTTATATTCCGTGTAATGTGCTTTCACGTCTACCTTCCATACGCTTTAAAATAACAGCACATTTGCAGTAATTGGTGTAAAATTTACCACCAGTGCAATAGAACTTCCTTTCTATTTTTTTTTTTTAACCTGAGCTGTGAATTGTCTTTATTCCGAGAGGACAGAGATAGACTGGGCTGTTTTATGGCATTATTAGATTATGGATTTTTTTTCTCTCAGCCCTCGCAGCTCAGACATAAAATGATACGCTCGGAGGCAATAGTGACACCGAGACCAAGACCGGCCTCAAAGGATTTTATTTTTATTTCAGTTTCGAATCCCTCTCCGATCAAATGCTGAGTTTTTCCAGAGATTTCGCTCAGTACTTGAAGTAGTGTAATGAGGCCTGACTAATAGACTCGTTTTTAACAGCATATAAATACAGTGATACTGACAACCATTAAACCATTAAACCATGTCTTGTAATCCAGGTGTCAAATTCTACATCACTGATCACTAAACAATAAGCTGCTGGAAATCCTACAGAATTCCGTGTCATCTGCTCTGGATAAATAAGGCAGAGTGCTACTGTTTGGAAACCTACTTGAAAAGCAGATCTGCACATACAGCTGAGGCGTAATCAAGGTTTTAACCTTTGGAACGCCATGACATGGTGAACTGATATCCAATATGCAACGCAAATGGCCAATCATCAGGCTCGAAATGCCATGACACTGCAGCCAATCCTGACACCAGGAATTAAACAGCATGACATTACGGCTGTAACGATTCCTCGAGTAATCTGATTACAAAAAATCATCGAAAATAAAGTTTGTTTAGTCTGTTTAACTAAACACGGAGCACTGGGTTTCCCACGGACCGTTATTACTGACGCACCGCATGTCGCGCTCTGGATGGGTAACACAGAAGACGCTGACGAATAAAAAAATGGAGGAACGGAGAAAAAACATTTGAGGGGCGAGAAGAAGATTCAGGCCGAAGAACATGAAAGTTTCCAAAGTTGAGGATAATTTCTAATAAAAACATAAAGAGCGCACAGTGCGGTTAATGTTTTTAAAGTCATTTCAAATTGATTAAAAATGTTTGTTTTGAATAGAAGACTTTATTTGTCACATATACATTGCAGCACAGTAAAATTATTTTCTTCGCATATCCCAGCTTGTTTGGAAACTGGGGTCAGAGCGCAGAGTTGGGAATGATGCAGCACCCCTAGAGGCCATCGGGTTAAGGGCCGTGCTCAAGGGCCCAAGAGTGGCAGCTTAGCGATACAGGGGCTTGAACCACCGAACCCTGACAATGCAGCCAATCAGGAAAGTTTAAAATGGCTACCAATCAGGAAGTTTAATATCCTACAACACAGTGGCCAATCCAGTATTTAGAATGGCCCAACTCAGCAACCAATCAGGATCCCTGAAATGTCAAACACTTCAACCAATCAAGAAGCTTGATACCAGGGTTTCCACAAAGTCTAAAAAGTGTAAAATATATATAATAATATTAGAAATATAAATTTTAGGCCTTAAAAAGTCTTGAATTCGCTGTTCAGGGTCTTGAAAGTTCTGAAAGCCCTTTAGAATGTTTCCTTTGTTAGTTTCTGTGGTGTTGTAGTTTTTTTCTTTGCAAGTCCAAATCCTATTCGCTGTATTACGAATACAAATCAGACCACAGACGTACAACTGATTTTATTTTTCAGCTATGGAAAAGTGCAAGTTTAGCAATAATTGGCTTGGAAAAAAATTATTCTAAGGCTCGGGTTATGGCCGGTCGCTAACAGCGTATTTGTGCGTGTTTTTTATGTTGTTATACAGGTCTTACATGCATTCTTTATTCTTAATAGTCTTTAAAAGGTCTTAAATGTAACATATCGACTACAACTCAAATTAGGATGCAGGAAACAATATGCAGGACCAATCAGATTGCTTCCAATGATGAAACACTCAACCAGTTTGGACGCTTAAAATGTTTAAACACCTCGACGAAATTCTAATGCTTTGGGACAACAAAACGACCAATTTGGGACAGTGTTTTATTTTAAAAAGCACTTTATCAATAAAATGTAATTGTAGTGAATTCCTGGAATGATACAACACAATGGCCAATCAGGATGCTTGAAACAATGGCAAATCCTGGTGCTTGAAGTAATGGCAATTCAGGAAGTGTGCAACTTCAGCTAATCAGGATGCTTGGAATGCTAGAAATGAGCAACCAATCATGCTGCTTGAAACAATGGCCAATCAGGATCCTTGAAATGCCACAGACATCAGTCGTTCAGGATGCTTGAAAGAGCCATCAGGAAGGTGAGTCAGGATCCTACACCACTACATCTAATCAGGATTTTCGGAATAAAACAACACTACATCCAATCAGGATTTCTAAAATGAAACAACACTTCAGCCAATCAGGATATTCGGAATGAAACAACACTGCAGCCATTCAGGATTTTCAGAATTAAGTAACAAGGTGGCTAATGAGGATTTCCAGAATGAAACAACACTGCATCCAAACAGGATTTCCGGAATTAAACAACGCTGCAGCCAATTGGGATTTTCGGAATAAAACAACACTTCAGCCAATCAGGATTTTCAGAATGTAACAACACTGCAGCCAATCAGGATGTTCAAAATAACACAACACTGCAGCCATTCAGGATTTCCGGAATGAAATCACACTGTGGCTAATCAGGATTTTCAGAATGAAACAACACTACATCCAATCTAGATTTCCGGAATCAAGGAACACTGTGGCTAATCAGGATTTCCAGAATGAAACAATATTGTAGCCAATCGTGATTTCTGGATTGCTACACCACTGTAGCTAATCAGGATTTCTGGAATGAAGCAACACTGCAGCCAATCAGGATTTCCATTATGTAAACAAAACTGCAGCTAATCAGGATTTCCGGAATGCTGCAACACTTTTTATAGGACCAGTGTGCATGAGGAAGTCTGTAGCCACACACACATGGGCTGTAAGTAGGCTAATGCAGTAAGAGATGGAGGTGGGTGGGGATGTGACTGGGACATCATACTAAAATGTTTTACTTGTGTGTGTGTGTGTGTGTGTGTGTGTGTGCGTACTCACAGATATTAGCTGTGCCTTTAGGTATAGGCAGGTAGCTCCCAGCACTCCAGGCTCGGCCCTGGTAGTTCCTCTTGCAGCGTCCGCAGTCGGGCCCTGTGGTGTTGTGCTCACACTCGCAGCTCAGCTTTTCCTTATCAAACACACAGCTGTTCGCATGCAGGTTACACTTACACCTACACGAGAGAGAGAGAGAGAGAGAGAGAGAGAGAGAGAGAGAGAGAGAGAAGAGAGAGAGAGATAATTATTTTCAACTCTTAATTCATTAAGTCTTCAGTTTATTGGGATTTTGTTTTCCTTGAAACACTTCCTGTTTTTTTTTTTGTTACCAGTAAAAACACACCATATTGTCCAAAAAAATTGGACACCCAACTTTTCCAGCCAAAATGTGTGTGTGGTTCCTCCTCAAACTTTTACCACAAAGTCAAAGGCACACATTTGGACATCTCTGGCCATGAAATTGTTCCCTTCACATGAACTAGGAGACCCAAACCTGTTCCATCATGAGACAAAGAGCACAAACGCAACTCCGTGAAGATCTGCTTTCCATGGGTTGGATGTGTGGAAGATCTTCTGATATGTAAAGCTCCAACACTAATGAGATTTAGGCCTCCACACCTCACCTACATCAGTACCTGACTTTACTAACAGACTTGTCTCGGAATCTCCACCAAATCTGGTGGAACATTTTCCCCAAAGAGTGAAGGTCATTATAATGTAATTGAACACTAAATGTGGAATGGGATGTTCAAATAGAAGGGGGTGTGGCTTGTGTTATTTTTTTAAGTATCGATGAGGAGTGGCTTGTGTTTTATTTAGCATAGAAGGAGGTTTTGCTGTTTATAGAAGAGGTGTGGCTTATGTTTTTAGTATAGAAGGGGTGTGGTGTGTGTTTTTTTAAGTATAGAAGGGGGCGTGGCTTGTGTGTTTTTAGTATAAAAGGGGGTTTGGCTTTTTATGGAAGGGGTATGGCTTATGCTTTTAGTAAAGAAAGGGAATGTGGCTTGTGGCCTTTTTAATATAGAAGAGGGTGTGGCTTGTGTGTGTTTTATAGTATAGAAGGGGCGTGGCTTGTGTGCATGGCTCTCTCTCTCTCTCTCTCTCTCTCTCTCTCTCTCTCTCCTTTGCACATGTGTGGAGAAAGGGTGAGCGTGGCGTGTGGAGCATGAGAGCGAATGGGGTGTTGCAAATTTTTTGGCGTTTTTTTTTTCGTTATTTTACAACGAATTTTTGCAGTTTTTTCCTTTAAACATTTAGTAATAATCTTGTGTGTATGTATGTATGTGTGTGTGTGTGTGTGTGTGTGTGTGTGTGTGTGTGTGTGTGTGTGTGTGTGTGCGGGTGGGGTGCATGGTGAGTGTAGAGAAGTGTGTGTGTGTGTGTGTGTGTGTGTGTGTGTGTGTGTGTGTGTGTGTGTGTGTGTGTGTGTGCGGGTGGTGTGCATGGTGAGTGTAGAGGAGTGTGTGTGTATGTGTGCGGGTGGTGTGCATGGTGAGTGTAGAGGAGTGTGTGTGTATGTGTGCGGGTGGTGTGCATGGTGAGTGTAGAGAAGTGTGTGTGTGTGTGTGTGTGTGTGTGTGTGTGTGTGTGTGTGTGCGGGTGGTGTGCATGGTGAGTGTAGAGGAGTGTGTGTGTATGTGTGCGGGTGGTGTGCATGGTGAGTGTAGAGGAGTGTGTGTGTATGTGTGCGGGTGGTGTGCATGGTGAGTGTAGAGGAGTGTGTGTGTATGTGTGCGGGTGGTGTGCATGGTGAGTGTAGAGGAGTGTGTGTGTATGTGTGCGGGTGGTGTGCATGGTGAGTGTAGAGGAGTGTGTGTGTTTGCGCTAGTGGTGTGCATAGTGAGTGTAGAGAAGTGTGTGTGTGTGTGTGTGTGTGTGTGTGTGTGTGTGTGTGTGTGTGTGTGTGTGTGTGTGTGCGGGTGGTATGCATGGTGAGTGTAGAGAAGTGTGTGTGTGTGTGTGTGTGTGTGTGTGTGTGTGTGTGTGTGTGTGTGTGTGTGTGTGCGGGTGGTGTGCATGGTGAGTGTAGAGGAGTGTGTGTTAGCGGTTGGAAATGTGGTGGGGCATGAGAACATTGTCTCTTCCTCCCGCATGAACAGAAAGGCCCTGCTCGTCTGAACCAGGCCCAGAAAACCCTGCTCGTCTGAACCGGGCCTGGAGAGGCCTTGCAAAACCGAAAAAGTCACGGTGGACTCTGGAGCAGTGCTGGAGCTGCCTGCGCTGGCAGAGGCAGGCACAGGGGTGCAGAGCTGTCGCCAGGAGACACCAGTCATTACACCAGTGCACGGGGGGGGACGGGGGAGACGTGAAAATGGAAGACGAGCTCCAGATCAAAGTGCCGACTTTAAGAAACAAGCGAGGTAGGGGACAGGGGAAGAAGCAGGAAAAGAACGACAGACCGTGCAGACGCAATGTCTGATTCACTTTTTAATCCAGACTCTCAGGAGGAACCGGTAAACGTGTTATATAGCGCTGAGGACATTAAAGAGTTTTTAAGAACCACCAAGTGGCAAAAAAAAAAGTATTAGTCGAGGAGTTTTTTTCCAGACAGCAAACAGTTTGTCAATGATATGAAGCACATTAGAAGAGACGAAACTTTTACCGATCAGGAAATCTTTAGATTAAAAAAGCTGATAACAAAGGTCAATAGGGAGAACTCTGATGAAGACTGAGAGTGTGTGGTGTTGTATTTTTAGTTCTTTTAGCATTTGTTTGTTTTACTTTTATATCATTTTTAATGAACAGGATTAAGTTGTGAGTCTTAATATTAATAGAGCGAGGGATTATGGAAAGATAGGAAAGCTTTATGAGCTTATAAAACAGAAACGTGTTGATGTTGTTATGCTGCAGGAGACCCACAGCGACGGCAGTAATGCTGCTGACTGGGTGAAGGAGTGGGAGAGTTGGTACTTTAAAGTCATAACACGTCACTTGGTGGTGTTGCCCTGCTTTTTAATTGTAATTTTATTCCTGTTTCTTACAATGAAGAAGAAATTTTAAACAGAAGGCTTTTAAAAGTGAACGCTTTTAATGAGAATGAGGTTTTAGTTTTTATCTGTGTGTACGCTCCCACCAGTGCAGTGGAGAGAAAGTGTTTAGACTTAAACTGCAGAGTTTTTAGTTTTGGGAGGAGATTTTAATTGCACAGCAGAAAATATTAACAGAAATCACGCAGAACCTTATGTAGCTTCCCGTAAGCGTCTGTGGGAGATTGTGGAGGCCCACAATCTCTGTGACAAATGGAGTAATGTTTATAAAAAACAGAGACAGTACACGTCGGCCCACTCCATAGACAACATGCTCTCCCTGGCGAGATTAGATCGATTTTGTGGTTTTAAGCATCAGCTGACTTTTTTTTACAAAATGTTTCATTTTTCCAGTAGGCATCTCAGACCACTGTATGGTTCAGTGTACCATCAGTAAAAAAGAATATTAAACAGTGGTGGGATGTTATAAAAGCGCAAATCAAAGAATTCTGTAAACAGTACACTCTCAATGTCACAAGAGACTTTGCCAGTTCTCTAAAAGCTCTGAAGGTTGAAATAGTGGAACTCCACTATTTGGAGGCCACAGGAAATTGAGGGCATATTGAAGCAAAAGCAAAAAAGCCAAAATGAACTACCTGCTGGACATTACAGCACAGGGGGAGCTGGTCTGCTCACACTTTAAAAGTGTCACTGGGATGGATGCTCCTTCTAAATTCTTCTCCAGTTTAGAAAGAAAGAATGGGCAGAAAAGATTCATGCATGCTGTACGAACAGAATCAGGGGATCTCGTGTCAGAGCCTTCTGAAATTCGCCAGCAGACAGTCAGCTTCTATTCGAAGCTGTATAGCAGTGAGAGGTCAGGGGCACAGGTAGTCGAGGAGAGCTTCCTTAAGGACCTGCAAAAGCTCACAGAGACAGTGGCCAAGGAGTTGGACCGGGACCTGACACTGGATGATCTTCAGAAGGCTCTCCAGGGCATGAAGAACTTGCGGACACCAGGTATAGACGGTCTCCCAGTGGAGTTTTTTAAGGCATTCTGGGCAGTAATAGGGCAGGATGTGCTGGAGGTCCTACAGGACAGTGTCAGAGGTGGTCAGCTACCAATGAGCAAAAGGAGAGCCATCCTGACCCTGCTGCCAAAAAAGGGAAACCTGACCCACCTGAAGAACTGGCGCCCAGTGTCACTACTGTGCACTGACTGCAATGTCAAAAGCATTATCATCGAGACTGACGAAGGTGATGGAGCAGATCATTCACCATGACCAGACGTACTGTGTGCCTGGCAGGTTGATATTTGACAACATATACCTAAGTCGTGACATTTTGGATGTCTCCAGGCTATTGGGTTTAAAGACTGGCCTGATTTTTCTAGACCAGGAAAAGGCTTTTGACCGGGTTGAGCATGAATATTTGTGGAAGGTGATGGAAAGCTTTGGGTTCAACCCTGGTTTCATAGCCATGATCAGGGTGATGTACCGTGAAATTGATAGTGTTCTGAAGGTCAACAGTGGTTTAGGTGCAACATTCCGCCTCCAGTTCATCCAGAGACTCCCCACTGGACCCAGAGACTTAGTATGAAGCGCAGCAGCCAGTGGATTATTACGCACAGTTGGAGGACTGGGGCTGGACAAAGCCTTGATTTTAATGGACACAAAAATGCTGGACATTTCCAATGTTTTACTGTGGAAATCTAGAACGTTTTAAAAAACAAAACAATGGCTGTTGATCACTATACTGGTTGCTGGAGAAGCCTCTGGTGTACAAGGGCGACTGTACATCTACAGTGTGACCGTTCCTGCGCTGTTCAGAACTCTAATCTTCTCCCATTGTGACGCCTCTGAGAGCTTGTAAACATCACAAGGTCAGACTTGTCAAGGACCGCATGAGACTGAGGTCCCTGCGTGTTGTCAATCAGCTCCTCCATCTCTGGAGATCTGCACTAACATTAGAGGAGCGTGTTCAGCTGATGGACTATCAACACACAGAGGCTGTGTGCAGAGGATGAACTCTTTCCCCAACTGAGCATCGCTCCTGACCTCGACGGGTGTGAGGGTCCCCTCCTGGAGAGCCGGGACGAAGAGGAGATGGACTTTGGGTCAGTGTCGGGGAAGCTGCTCTACAGCGCGTGTGTTAAAGTTCTGAATAAGAAAAAGCCGAGTGGGAGGGTGGACCCCCATGGAGAAGTGTTCAGAGTTTTAATGCTGATTTTAAACCAGAGTGGAGACACTGTACAAACCACCGATACCAAAAAGAGCTGCGACCTCCTGTGGAGGATTTTACATGGTATTATCTCGGTGAACTCTTTTATTTCTGTTTTAAACCCAGATGTTACACCTGACTGTCATTTTTCTGATAAAATCCCGAGTTTTTAATTGATTTAAAATTTTAGGTGCTCCCTTTAGAGTGTACAGAGAGATAAGGCAGGGCTGTTCCCTCTCAGGTATGTTGCACCCTCTGGCGATTGAACCTCTTTTAAACAAGTTAAGGAGTCATCTCTCTGGTTTTAATATTCCACATGCTAATGCCTCCATATGCTTGTCAGTTTATGCAGATGACTTGGTAGTCATGATAAACACACAAGATGATGCAAAGTTTTTAACTGCCATTTTAAAGGACTTTCAGATTTGATCTTCTACCAAGGTCAACTGTGGTGAAAGTGAAGCCATTTTAGTTGGGGAGTGGGGAGATTGGTGACCTTCACTGCAAGGTGGTTTAGCATGGAAAAGAGGCGGTTTTAAATACTTGGGTGTCTACCTGGGGAGCAATGCGTGTTTACATAAAAACTGGGAAGGTTCTGTAGAGCATGTAAAAGACAAACTGAGCCGGTGGAAATGGTTAGTCCCAACGATGTCCTACAGGGGGCGAACGCTGGTCATCAAAAACCTCGCCGCATCGTCCCTCTGGCACAAACTAGCCTGCGTTGATCCTATACCGAACCTGCTGGGGAACATGCAGGCCCTGCTGGTGGATTTCTTCTGGGACAAACTACACTGGATTCCTCAGTGTTCTCCATCTGCCGACAGAGAAAGGAGGGCACGGGCTGGTCCAGCTGTCCAGCAGAGCTGCAACATTCCGCCTCCAGTTCATCCAGAGACTCCCCACTGGACCCAGAGACTTAGTATGAAGTGCAGCAGCCAGTGGATTATTACGCACAGTTGGAGGACTGGGGCTGGACAAAGCCTTGATTTTAATGGACACAAAAATGCTGGACATTTACAATGTTTTACTGTGGAAATCTAGAACGTTTTAAAAAACAAAACAATGGCTGTTGATCACTATACTGGTTGCTGGAGGAGCCTCTGGTGTACAAGGGCGACTGTACATCTACAGTGTGACCGTTCCTGCGCTGTTCAGAACTCTAATCTCCTCGGGCATTGTGACGCCTCTGAGAGCTTGTAAACATCACAAGGTCAGACTTGTCAAGGACCGCATGAGACTGAGGTCCCTGCGTGTTGTCAATCAGCTCCTCCATCTCTGGAGATCTGCACTAACATTAGAGGAGCGTGTTCAGCTGATGGACTATCAACACACAGAGGCTGTGTGCAGAGGATGAACTCTTTCCCCAACTGAGCATCGCTCCTGACCTCGACGGGTGTGAGGGTCCCCTCCTGGAGAGCCGGGGCGAAGAGGAGATGGACTTTGGGTCAGTGTCGGGGAAGCTGCTCTACAGCGCGTGTGTTAAAGTTCTGAATAAGAAAAAGCCGAGTGGGAGGGTGGACCCCCATGGAGAAGTGTTCAGAGTTTTAATGCTGATTTTAAACCAGAGTGGAGACACTGTACAAACCACCGATACCAAAAAGAGCTGCGACCTCCTGTGGAGGATTTTACATGGTATTATCTCGGTGAACTCTTTTATTTCTGTTTTAAACCCAGATGTTACACCTGACTGTCCTTTTTCTGATAAAATCACGAGTTTTTAATTGATTTTAAATTTTACAGGAGTATGAATGATATGGATGTGTTTAAATGTGTGTAGTGTTGGGAGAATGCTTTGTGCTCTGTTGAAGATGGAGAATAAACTTTACACCAGAACTGAACTGATCACTCATGTTTTCCTCAATTATAAAACCATTTCAATACAAATTTATTTCTTTATTTATTTCTTTATTACTAATTTAATTTATTAAGTCACCCTGAATTGTATGGTATGTGACTTGTGTAAATAAAGTTTAGTAAAGTCTCTCTCTCTCTCTCTCTCTCTCTCTCTCTCTCTCTCTCTCTCTCTCTCTCTCTCTCTCTTTATCTCTCCATGTAAAAATGCCAGCATTGATTTTTCTCCTCTGAGCAGCTGAAGACGTCTCACTACACATTTCACGCTGATCAGCTTACAAACGAGGCTGTTTCCATACGCGTAATACCAGTCCACAATATCAAACAATAACAGCTCTGCACTCAAAACCAGTGGGGGACAGAACATCTCTCTCTCTCTCTCTCTCTCTCTCTCTCTCTCTCTCTCTCTCTCTCTCTCTCTCTCTCTCTTTCTGTCTTTTCTCTGCCCCTCTCCCTTCTCTCTCCCCCTTCTATATTTTTGTCCCTCTTTCTCCCTCTCTTCCCCTCTCTATCTGGCTTTCCTTTGTCCTTCTTTTTTTGTTCTCTTTCCCTCTCTCTTGCTTTCTCCCTCTCCTCCTCTCTCTCTGTATTTCCTATGTCCCTTTCTCTTTCTCCCTCTCTCTCTTCTCTGTCTCTTACTCTCACTCTTGTCCTCTCTCTTTACTCTGTCCCTCTCTCTCTCACTCCATTTTTTCCTTCTTTTTCCCCCTCTTGTCCCCTCTCTTTTTCTTTCCTATGTGCATCTCTCATTCTTCCTCTTTCTTTTTCTTCTCCTTTTTCCCAATTTCTCCTCCCATCTCTTTTACCATTCTCTCTGTCCTATTCTCTCATTTTCTTCCTCTTTCTCTCCCTCTTTCCTCCTTCCGTTCCTCTTCTTTCTTTCTTTCTTTCTCTCTCTTTCTTTCTCTTATCAACCTTTCTCTTTTCTTTTCCTCTCTGCCGTTCTCTCTTTTTGTCGTCTGATGGTGCAAATGTTTCACGTGATTGTCAGATCAGCGCTCATGCAGTTTTGATTTATAATGACATTCTCCTGCTCGAGGTTGCGCAACCGTCACAAACAAACGCATGTATGGGAAAAAAGAGGAGAAAAATATTTGGAAAGTCAGAGGAAATTCCAGGTTTTTTGAAAACACACACACACACACACACACACACACACACACACACACACACATAAAATTCTATATATGTACTATGTATTAAATATACTGTTATTTAATTACATTTTCTTTTCTTTTTTATTAAAATGAGTGAAAGACAAACAGAAAGAGAGACAGATAGCGAGACAAACAGAAAAAGAAAGAGACTGTAAAGAGTGGATTGACAGATCCCAAAAGAAAAAAGGCAACAAAGACACTTGTAAGAGTGTCTGATAAGAGAATAAAGAGAAAGTAACAGAATGTGAGAGACAAGAGATGTGTTAATAAAAAGAGAAAGATGGAGAAAACATACAGACAGACAGACAGACAGACAAACTGATAGACGGACAGGCAGACAGACAGACGGACAGACGGACAGACATCTGGTGATGCAAACTGGTGTTAATGTCTAGCTTGCGGCTGTAAGACGTTTATCCTGATCCTGCCAATGAAACACAACGTGATACACATCCAGAACACACACCAATGATTAAAACCCTATTACACACAGACAGACAGATGCATGTGAAGGTACACACACACACACACACACACACACACACACACACACACACACACACACACACACACACAGGGGTACGCTCGGTGCATAAACGGCAGCCCATTATGCTCCACACGGCCTTATTTACATCTCATTATCCACAGGGCCTTGTCCTTTTCACTGTCTAGGCTGCACCTGAAACACACACACACACTTCCTCGTGCGAACAGACGCCCGTCGCCCCACGTAACTGTAATAACCTTGAGGAATGTCCGTAAACACACACTCTGTAAGTCCCGTCATCTAAAAAAAACACACACAAACACACACACACACACACACACACACACACACACACACACACACACACACACACACACAATTACACAAAGCAATTAAATATATTAATTATGATTACACACACACACACTGCATGTGCTACAGTAATGAATAGAATAGACTTTATTTGTCACATATACATTACAGCACAGTGATGTTTTGTTCTTCGCCTATCCCAGCTTGCTCGGAAGCTGGGGTCAGAGCGCAGGGTCGGCCATGATACGGCGCCCCTGGAGCAAGGAGGGTTAAGGGCCTTGCTCAAGGGCCCAAGAGTGGCAGTTTGGCGATACCGGGGCTTGAACCCCAACCTTCCGACCAGTAATCCAGCGCCTTAACCACTGGAGATACCACTCCCCCTAGTGATGGGGTTGTTCAGATGTTTTGCACCATGAAACTACTATATAAAGCATTCACATAGTATTTTTTTGGGGAGCAAGAAACGAATGGTAATCAGGTGTTTAGGAGTTTAAACACGGTGGAACAGAGGCACTGACATTAAAATAAAATATAAAATACATTCCATTTTATTCTGTGTAGTGCTGCTAACAATGAGGAAGTTAAACCTTGGACTAAAAATGTGCCAAAGTCCACTTTCTGCATACAGAACTGCCGATTATGTAAAAAGAATCCCCCCGGTACGGACGCTAAACTGAGCCTGCACTCATCTTCTACACGTTCATCTTCATTCATAAATAAATCCTTTTCTAAAATTCCCAGTGCCGGAGATAAACACGGCTTCAGAGTAAGTGGAAACGTCGGGCCAGTGGGATCAGATCCCTCACTCTTTCACCAGGGGTGGGGGGGGGGGGGGGGGGGGGAGGGTTTGGCAGTTCGAAAAAAGAGAGAAAAAAAAAGAGAAATAGAACGACTGAGAGCGAGAGAGACAGGCAGGAAGGGCAGGGGCTGTGAGGGGTGGATCAGATGATGCAAACCGAGAAGAAAGAGAGGCAGAGAAAATGAGGAAAAAAACAACAAAAAAAAGAGAGAGAGAGAGAGAGAGAGAGAGAGA
The DNA here is from genome assembly GCA_039877035.1 of Silurus lanzhouensis. Taxonomy (NCBI): domain Eukaryota; kingdom Metazoa; phylum Chordata; class Actinopteri; order Siluriformes; family Siluridae; genus Silurus; species Silurus lanzhouensis. Next base: position 120,681 of record JBCEWE010000412.1, on the reverse strand, counting down.
GAGAGAGAGAGAGAGAGAGAGAGAGAGATGCAGAAAGATAAATAGTGGGGAAAAAACTAAGAAAGAGAGGTGCAGAAAGATAAATAGACTAAGAGAGAGAGAGAAAGAGAGACAGGGTTATGAGGAATGAATAGACAGTGTTAAAAAAAAAAGAAAAAAAGAAAAAGAAAGGCAAAGAATGTGAGAGTAGGACAGGTATTAATACAGACAGACAGACAGACAGACAGACAGACAGACAGACAGACAGACAGACGATGAGGGAGGGTGGAAAAAAGAAGGAGTTGTGATGGTTGAATGGACAGACTCAAAAAGACAAAAAAAGAAAAAGAGAGTCAGTGAACGTGAGAAAAAGACAAAAAGGAGAGACAGGTACTAATAAAAAAAAAGTGAGAAAAAGTAAAAGAAAATTACAAGCACAAGACAAACAGACTGACAGACAATGAGAGTGATAGAAAGAGAGAGAGAAGGAGAGAGAGAGAGAAAGAGATTAAGAAAGAAGGGGTAGTAAGGAATAAATGGACAGACCTCGAAAAAAAAAGTGAAGAAAAGTCAAAGAGAGACGGAAACAACTACTGATAGGGAGAGCAAGAAAATTAGAGAGCTACTGATAGAACGGGGGAGGGGTGGATGGAGAGATCAAAGAAAAAAATAAAGGAAAAGGCATACAATAGGAGAGATACATAGAGGCAGAGACCTCAGCTAAACGACAGCCAAAAAGAGACACGTGCTGATAGAGAGAGAGAGAAAAAAGTGAGAGACAGAAAGAGAAAGAGACAGAGAGATTATGATGTCCGAAATGAGTCCTTTTAGGTTTGTCCCCAATGAGCGAGCCAAAAGTGATAATGAGGGTGAGGGAAAACTCCCTGAGATTTCATCAAGAAGAAACCTTGAGAGGAACCAGACTCAAAATGGACTCCATCCTCATCCTCATCCTCACATCGTTCCATCCCTCCTGAACTGTTCGTCCTGATGGAGACCTGAGTGTAAAACTCTAAATCCATCTCCAGGGTTCTTGAGTGGATCCATCTACATGAATCTCCTGGATCTTGCAACGCTCTGTAGAACGATAGTCTCTGAAATGTGAGTCATGTTTTGTACAAATGGTATTGATAGTGTATTTTATGTGTGTGTGTGTGTGTGTGTGTGTGTGTGTGTGTGTGTGTGTGTGTGTGTGTGTTACTCATACTCATGTAATCCTCACATTACCTGTAAGTACCCATAATGGGAAGAGATCTGGGGCTTTAACTGAGCATCTTATCATCGCCCAAATAAAAAGAAAATAAATACGGAATCTATGAAACGTGAAGCGACGGCGTGAGGCTAAGCGCTAAGTGCTAAGTGGCGCGTTACCGAGACGCATTCCCGCTCGTACTTGTCGTTTCTCTCTGCTGTTTTTTTTCCTCCTCCTTCACAGCCACAGTCTATTACGAATGCGCATTTTGTTTGTCTCTCGTTTCAATGAGACACGTAGCCTTGGGCAGAACTGAGATTCTTCTTCAGAGGTTGCAGGATGAATTTAGCGAAATTACCCACGAGGCCGTGCGCTCGGGTCGCTAAGACACCTTAATGCGGTGACGGCGGAGATCAATGCGGCTCTGCTCGAGGAGAAAAAGTTTCCAATCCTCCTTGAAAGACAGGAGAGTTATCTGTCTTGTGTAGACGCCGGCGCTGTGCTCGGAGGCCAAGCTCCTTCTTCATCACGGCCTTGAGCGAGAGAGCGAGAGTGAGAGAGAGAGAGAGAGAGAGAGAGAGAGAGAGAAAGAGAGAGAGAGAGAGAGAGAGAGAGAGAGAGAGAGAGTCTGTGCTAACGGTCTTTTTCAGGACGGACAGACAGGAAGCTCGCAGATCATTAAAGATATCTGAAAGAAGACGGACTGAAGAATGGAAACGTGTAAAAGAGTCCGAGTCTTCTTTTATTTTCTCTGTGAAAGAAACGGATTTATGAAGAAAAAGATGTGAACAAATAAACACAAAAAAATGAATCAAATTGATGGAGGGTTCAGGACAGAAAGTCCAACTGTCTATCTGTCTGTCTCTGTCCATCTGTCTGTCTGTCTGTGTGTACATCTATACATTTGTTTAATCTGTCTGTTTTTCTGTTCATTTTTCTCTCTGCCTGTTTATCTGTACATCTGTTTACATGTTTCTGTCTGTCTGTCTGTCTGTCTGTCTGTCTGTCTGTCTGTCTGTCTGTCTGTCTGTTAATCTAGACATTTTTCTCAGTCTGTCTGTCAATCCATCCGTCTGTTTATCTGTACACCTGTCTATACATTTGTCTGTCTGTCTGTCTGTCTGTCTGTCTGTCGGTCTGTTTGCTAATCTGGACATTTTTCGCTCCGTCTGTTTATCTGTACACCTGTTTGTACACCTGTTTGTACATTTGTCTGTCTGTCTGTCTGTCTGTCTGTCTGTCTGTCTGTCTGTGTTCCTCTTTCTCTTAGCTCATTTGCTTTTCACCCCCCCTTACTCTCAGTCGTCTTTATCTCTTTTTTTAGCTAGTCATTTCATTCTCTCAGTACATTTCTCTTTCAGCTTGTTTCTTCCACCTCCATCTCTAGTCGTCTCTTTCAGCTTTTCTCTCTTTCCTAGTTCTTCTTTATTCTCTGCATGTCTCTCTTTTTCAGCTTGTCTCTCTCAGCTCATTTCTCTCTCTCTCTCTCTCTCTCTCTCTCTCTCTCTCTCTCTCTCTCTCTCTCTCTCTCTCTCTCTCTCTCTCTCTCTCATTTGTTTCACTTTTTCAACTTGTCCCATCTCAATATCTCATCTGAATCTTTTTTCCTCAGCTTGTCTCTATTTGAATTCACGTCTCTCTCAGTCTGTCCCTTTCTCGCTTTGAACAACTCTCTCTCAGCTTGTCTCACTTTTTTTCTTTCTTTCTCAGCAAATCTCTGCCTCAGCTTAGTTAAATGATAGTTAAATTAAGATCGAGCAGTGCTGAGTAAGATTCACACACACACACACACACACACACACACACACACACACACACACACACACACACACACACACACACACACACACACACACACACATGCAGAGGGAGAGAGAAAGAGCAGCTCGGCCCTCAGCGCTCGCTAAAACACTCAGGCAATTAAACGCAATGAAAGCGTGCAGGTGTTATTGTAACGCAGCCGAGCGGCTCACTGAATAAATGTTTTGCTCGAGTCAGCATATAAAAAAATCCTCATCTAGCAAATGAGAGCGGGGTAATGGAGGGGAAAAACACACACACACACACACACACACACACACACACACACACACACACACACACACACACACACACACACACAAAATATCCTTCACTGTTCCCATTACACAAATGCATAAGCAGAAGCACAGCTGTAGTGAGGGTTAACAAGGTCTTGTGTTCTCCAACCATTTATGCGTAAAAAAGCGTCGCTATTCGTTTCCACTAAAACCGCCACAGTGTACGTCCCCACCTGCCAGTTTATTAGGTACACCAGTCCCACTATATTAAGTGTCTGTGGATAGGATGCTACAGTGCACGTCTTTTCGAGCAAATATTCCATTGCCTACGCAACCTGTAACCGTGGAATGGACAGTTTTAATCTCTTCCGCTTTCTTTGTCTTTTCCTTTTGGTCTTGGCTTTTTCTTATTAAAGGTGCCGCACGCATTCATTGGTGGATTATAGAGAACTGCTGCACCAATCAGGGATGCTGGTTGTCTATATATGTGTCTGTCTTTTTAGGCTCTTGTTTTTTTCTCAGCTCATCTGTCTGTCAGCTTGTTTATCTGTTTGTCTGTACATCTGTCTGTCTGTCAGAACGTCTGTCTGTCTGTCTGTCTGTCTGTCTGTCTGTCTGTACATCTGTCTATCTGTCAGTACATCTGTCTGTATGTCTGTAGACCTGGCTGTCAGTCTGTCTGTCTGTACAACTGTCTGTCTGTATGTCTGTAGATCTGTCTGTTGTCTGTCTGTCTTTCTGTCTGTACACCTGTCGGTCTTTTTGCCTGTCTGTCTGTCTGTACGTGCACCTGTCTGTCTGTACACCTGTCTGTCTGTCTGTACACCTGTCTGTCTGTCTGTACACCTGTCTGTCTGTCTGTACGTGCACCTGTCTGTCTGTACGTGCACCTGTCTGTCTGTACACCTGTCTGTCTGTCTGTACACCTGTCTGTCTGTCTGTCTGTTTGTCTGTCTGTCTGTACTTTTTTCTATCTTTGTTAGCTCTTTTTTATCTCAGCTCATTTGCTTTCTTAGCCTCCCCTGTCTCTCTCTCTCTCTCTCACTCTCTCTCTCTCTGTCTCACTTTTCATCTCTTTTGACAAGTGAGTGTTTTGTGATTGTGAAACGAAACTATTATTTGGTCTCACTCATGTTCTTTCAGACACCATCACAAATACAACAGGTTACGCCCCCTTTATTCCGGATGTTAAAACAGGAATATGAGAATGTAACAGCCTACAGAGCAAATCCAACCTTTCTATTAATATTCCCAGAAGGAAAAAGCTCCAAATGTTTAGAGAAGGACCAAAAATGAGAGTTTTCTGGGTGGTGTGTTTATTCTGTTGCATGTATTAATGACATTAATGTAGAAAAACATGTCCACAGTATAAACGATAAGCTCACTTTCAAGGTCATTTATACAGTAAATTATAGAGTATTAAAAAATGAAAGTCCTGGGGATGAACTGCTGTATCAGTAGAAACATCAGGTCAGTGGTGATGACATGGTGCATTCTTTCAGCACAGTTCGCTGTCCTGTGGTGTTGTTGTTGTCCTGCTCTGGTGATTTATTGCTTCAAAATGTGTGATTACAGTTTTTCGATATTACTTTTTTCCACGTGTTCGTTTTGCCCTGGTTTTGACCCATGCTTTTTTCCCCAAAGTCTTGATTATTGTCACATGGTGTTATCTCACAAGTTCTGTTTTTTTAGCCAACAAACATCTATGATGTGGAATTCAACACTAAGCAACCACCTGTATGTCTTTATTTTTAATCACCAGACTTTTAATGTGGTTCATCTGCTTCTTGTTATGTTTTTTCTTTCTGTTTTGCTTTTGCTACGTCTTTATTTATGTCATAATACTAATACATGATAAGTTTACTGTTAACCTGATTTTGGCCTTGAAAATCTGTTTTGCTTCTGGTTGAGATGTTTTTTTTATTTGAGTTTACGTGATGTTTTGGATTATCAGATGAGCTTGTTTGTATGTTCCATTGCTTGTTTCTGACTGTTTCTGCTCTTTAGTTTTCTCTGCTTGCTTTTTGTGTGTCCCAGTCATTTTGCCAGTACCAAAACTTTTGACTATTTCGTAATTTTTTGTCCCTCTTGTGACCGTTTTTGTTGCTAATAAACCCCTGTCCTGCTCTGCATTCAACCCCTGTAAGTGTGATTTATAAAATTTACGGGTTTTGTTTTCTACCTGTTGTCTTCTTCCCTTTTTGAAAATGTGATGTCTTCATCAAACATATTAAAGCCGATCCCACACAACTGTGTGATGCTTTACCATGCTATGCCAAAGTAAAATAAACAGCTGTGAAACATCTCAGAGGTTCGATAAAGAGCTTGTTCAGGGCGTCATGTGGATGCGTCACAGCTGGTCACTTGCTCATGGTACGTTATGTGACTTTTGATGTTGCAAATGAGAAGGGTTAAATCTGGACTTCTGAGAAGACAGAAAGTGTCGGAATTCATCCATGTGACACATTGGGAAGAATACTAGAGAAAAATAGCCGCAGTTTTTTATGGGTCTTAATAAAAATGGGTGTGGCTAGCTCTAAGAGGGTGATGCATATCCATTTATGACTCTGGTAGGGGAGACATGTCAAAGGACTTGTGTAAAGTTATTTCTAAAATGCATAACTGGCCTGAAGAAGACATGGACTTGTATTAAAAACAGAATTATATGATATGATGCTAGGAGACACTGAGAATTTCTAATAGAGCATCATCTGAGTTTAGCATTGGGATGTAAAGTAACGGTTAGGGGCTAAGGTTCAGGGGTTTAAAATTAGGCTTACAGTTTAGAAGTTTGGGGTTAGAGCTAGGACTTTTGAGTTAAAGTTTCGGGGTTAGGGATTATAGTCTAGAAATTAGAATTTAAGGCTTAAGGTTAGAGCTAGGGCTCCAGAGTTTGACATTAAAGGATAGGAGTTAAGGGTTAGGGTTAGAGAATTATGTGTTAGAGTTTAGAGATTATTATTTAGGGATTGGGGGTTTAGAGGTTAGAGTCTAGAGTTTATGAATTATGGTTTAGGGTATAGAATTTAAGGATTAGGAGTTAGGGGTTTAAGATTGGGATTAAGACAGATTTTAGTGTTTAGGTGTTGTAACTGAGATTAGAGTTTCGGGTTCAGGGGTTTGAGGTTTAGACTTCTCTTCTTTTACAATCTATTTTCTATTTTATTATTTTGAATGTGTGTGTGTGTGTGTGTGTGTGTGTGTGTGTGTGTGTGTGTGTGTGTGTGTGTGTGTGTGTGTGTGTGTGTGTGGTCCTAATTGGATGTTTACCGCTTTGAGGCAGAACAAATACACACGGCAAGAGGGGAAAGAAAGAGGTGAAAGATGTAATAGAATAAGACACAGAAGGGGAGAAACCTACAGAGAAATAAAAGCAACAAAAAAACAGACGGAGAGAGAGAGAGAGAGAGAGAGAGAGAGAGAGAGAGAGAGAGAGAGAGAGAGAGAGAGAAAGAGACAGGGAGATACAGACAGAAAGAGATAGAGAGACAGCAAAAGGCAGACAGATAGAGAGACAGAGAGAGAAAGAATTAGTGAGAGGGTGGAACACAGTGTGAAGGACCACTGGAGCAGAACACGTCGTATCTGTGTAGCCCAGCTGTCAGATCACTGTGTGTGTGTGTGTTTGTGTGTGTGTGTGTGTTTGCCTATGTTCATCTTTAATTAGCGCTCATTGTGTTTGTGTAAATGATTAAAGCAGACGGTATACATACACATCTCTCCCCTTGCAGTGTGCAGTGTGTGTGTGTGTGTGTGGGTGTGTGTGTGTGTAATGCTTGGTCAGTCTTCTGGCCCTGGTGGTTTAGCTCTACGTGTTTCACAACAGCAGGTGAGGCTTTGGTTGTTGCCCACACACACACATACACACACAAAAAGAACACACACGCACAAAAAAACACACACATACATTCGAGCCAAAGAAACATCCGGAACAACTCAGTGTGTGTGTTGTGTGTTGTGTGTGTATGTGTGTGTGTGTGTGTGTGTGTGTGTGTGTGTGTGTGTGTGTGTGTGTGTGTGTGTGTGCGTGTAAGAGAAAGAGAGCTCTGCAGTGATCAAGTGGAACCAGGGAGAGGCTGCCTACGCAGAGTGCAGGGAGCAGTTTGGCTCAGAGCCGACAGCATGTTCATAATAAACAGAGGAACATTTGGGAAATATCTCATCACTTGTGTGTGTGTGTGTGTGTGTGTGTGTGTGTGTGTGTGTGTGTGTGTGTGTGTGTGTGTGTGTGTGTGTTTTACAGAAGGCTTTCCTGATTACACACACCACTCATCTGTGATGTGTGTTACCTCTGGGATGCCAATCAGTATTCTACACTTGTAGTTTTACTTATTCGATATTTAATTTGTGTGTGTTTTTTGTGTGTGTGTGTGTGTGTGTGTGTGTGTGTGTGTGTGTGTGTGTGTGTGTGTGTGTGTGTGTGCGCGTGTTTACCTCTCATGCTTGCTCAAACAGTAGCTGTGAAACTGAGCTTCTGATTTTTTACCATGGGTAGCACTATGAGAACCACACAAGCCGCAGCATTGTAAAAAAACAGAACCATGGACAGTACCATAAACCTCAACACCATTGAGATTAGCACCATGAGATCACTGCATAAAAAACAGCACCATGAAGAGCGCTACTAGCTCAGACCTGTAAATCAGCACCACGGACAGCACCGCAAACGCAGCTTCATGGACAAGTCAAGAGTCAAGCCAAGAAGCTTTTATTGTCATTTTTACCATATATAGCTGACATAGTACACAGTTACAAATGAGACAATGTTCCTTAAGAACCCTGGTGCTATATTAACAACATAGAGCTACAACACACAACATAAAGCTACATAAACGAACACAGAGCAAGGACTAAAGTACAGTAAGTGTCCTCGCCACATAAAGAGCATTGTGTGCAACCAAGTGCAAAAAAACAGTGCAGACAGACAACAAAAGACAGTGTAGGACAGATACACAAAGCACAGGATAGTGCTGACCAGTAAACCTACTGTATAATGTGATTATAAAGAGCATGTTGAAGAGGAATAAAGGAGCCCAATATGAGTTAAAGATGCCCTGATACATTGAGAAGAACATTAAGAGGAACTATACTCTGTAAAGAACCCATTCTCAGTATGTTCACTGTGACCTCTAATAAAAGTCCTTTAATGCACCTGCACACCAAGACCACACCAAGAGAAAGCGTGCAGTAGAGATCTGTTCTAAGCACCAGAGACCCAGAGACAATCCTTTGGGGACAATCAGGTTTGTGAAACAACCACAAGATCATCAAAAGTAGGAACTAGAGACAGTATGTCGGTGCTTCATTGAAGCTGTGAATTGCCTTAGAGTCAGGGGTTCAATCCTGAGCCATGGTTAGTGTCTGTGTGGAGTTCTACATTTTCTCTTGCCCCCCATATATATATATGTATGTGTGAAACTTTGTCCCATCTGGCGGTATGTTCTCTTTTTACAGTCCTCCCTAGAAAGATATGAGGATCTGCTGGTCACTGAGGTTGAATAAATAAATTTCAAGGCAATAATTGTGTCTTTTCCAGCGCTTCTTACAATCAGCTCATTTGTACATCTGAGCAGGTGAGGTTTTAGTGTCTTGCTCAAGGGCCCAACAGTGCCATTATCTGAAGTTCATCTCATTGATATTCAACTCTATATCACACAGAGTAGCACACAAATACTTATTTTCCAGCCAAACAAGTCAAAATCCTATTCTGGACCTGGTCCAGAATCAGGTAAGCAGGAGACTTATGCAAACCAGGTTCCAGTTTCCACAGACTTGAGGAGCAGTGGTGCAACAGGTTTACATGATAACTTAACCAGTCCACTGCTGCTCTGGCAGTCTCCTGTTTCCTTGTCCCTGTACTCTGTTGCTCGTTCGTCCAATCGAAGTCGAAATATTATTCATTATTTCTTGTATCTCCTCCTACCATTTTTCTTTACAAGCTCTGTAGTAGCTTGGATTACCACTGAAGACCACATGAATAGTAGAACACAGGTTTCCTCTGAAGAGGAAGTAACTGAGAATCTGCTTTTGCTGACATTATATATCTATTTCATGTTGCAAGATACTCATGGTGACACTACTGGTTCCAATCCCCTACAATGTATATACCCCCTGCACCATCTCATGCCTTGCACCTGACCTACCGCCTGCACTGCAAATAGCCCCAGGCATAATCAGTTCTTGGTTTTTAGAGCAGTTATCTTTCAGACCTTGGGTGAAACCAATTTCTCTGGGCTGGAACCCAAACTTTGTAGTGTCTCTGTGGTGGAAAAGTATGAAAACTGGCATAGAAACCATTTCAATGGGATATCATCAAAAGCAAAACCAAACCCAGTCTTCAGGAATGTCCTAACTGTGGATCTGGTGCTTGTAGACCTGAGTGGCTAACAACATCTGTAGTGGAATCAAATTTAGAGTTGATCCAGTGGCAGCAATGGAATGTGAAAAACACCCTGTGTTTTTTATCATCAGAAAATCTCTTCCCTACGAAGCACTGAAGTGGAAAAGCTTCATGATTGAGTGCTGTATGACCTTCGTTTTTACTGACCCAGGAGCCCTTTACAATTGTCAGTGACCTCACAAGTTCCAGAAGATGACCTGGTCAATTGACACCAACCACTGCGTTCATCAGATGAATCTTGGCTGAGAAGCGTAATTCCAGCTTTGGCACTACTAAGAGGAAACAAAGTCACACACTGGGAATGCTGATGACCATCTCTCTGAGCTGCACACTCTCAGGTCAGGGAACCTTTCTGATAGAGTGAGACAGCTGTAAGACTGAAATCTAAACAGTGTTCATTTCTAAAACTCTTCTGAAATCATTTCTATAGCAATATATTCTCCAATATGTTCTCTCTGTAAATAGAAAATCTTTCATCCAAGTGACATCGGGATTACACAAAGGGGCGGAGTTTGAATACAATGTATAGAATGTATCGTAAAGCATCCGAACCACCCGAAAAAATTCTACCAGACAAAACACACGATGAGTTCGATCCACTTGCCATCAAATGATTTCGGAGTCTCACTCGTGTTCACACGGACCCGAATGTGATCCGATAGAGAGAACTCACCAGAACGAGGATCTGTGCAGGCATTTTTAACATAAACATGTTCGAGAAAACCTTCTGATCAATCAGAATCTAGAATCGTGGTATTTGCCTATAAAGCTTAGACGTGTGTTTAAATAAACTGCCTGAAAAACATACTAGATGCACTTCTGGATGTGGGTAAACCACGCCTCTTGATAAGGGGTTCCATGATAGAACCGCTTCTTCTTTCAATTACACTGCGATCTGAAGCATTTGGTCGGCTTGGGTTTCATTGTGGCATCAAACACATATACAAAACTACACACACACACACACACACACACACACACACACACACACACACACACACACACACACACACACACATTCATCACAAGGGGGATCACAGAGGGAAGGATTCATTTCTTTTTACAGCAGGGCGTCTACCAGGGTAAATCCTTCACCTATTACTCCTTACACACACTCATTTCAGACAGTGAAAGAAAGAGTGTGTGTGTGTGTGTGTGTGTGTGTGTGTGTGTGTGTGTGTGTGTGTGTGTGTGTGTGTAAAAGAGAGAGAGAGAGAGAGAGAGAGAGAAAGGGATGAATTGAAAGAGTGGACAGAAAAACTTTCCCTCTAGAATGTGTACAGAAAGAGATGGAGGTGAAGCAGGATGTGTAACGACACAGAGATCTTCCTCCTGCTATCGTGTGCATTTATATAAATATGTATTTGTGTGTGTGTGTGTGTGTGTGTGTGTGTGTGTGTGTGTGTGTGTGTGTGTGTGTTTACATATTAAATTGTTTTTCCCGGTCGAGGTGACATATGGAATTAGTGTTTGTGGATAACAGTGTGACAAGATGAGGGATGTGGTGGCAAAATCGATGCTGTGTGTAATCACACTTCATCACACTTCGCTCTCTGTTCCACCACGACTACATTACCCAGAATGCAACTCTGCACTGGGTGTGTAAACAGGAGAAGAGATGCAATAGAGCAGATTTAGTTTTACACCTTAACAGCCATATGACCTCCAGACCTATTAGGATGAATGTGAAGCCAGACTGCACCC
>JBCEWE010000412.1:71867-104367 GCA_039877035.1 Silurus lanzhouensis | reverse complement strand
GCATCACTCTGGAGAACAGGAAATATGAGTCCCCCTGTCCTCTTAATACAGCTTTATCTTCTTCTTCTTCTGTTCAAGTGTTCTTCAAATATCCCAGCTTGCTCAGAAGCTGGGGTCAGAGCACAGGGTCCACCATGATACAGCGCCCCTGGAGCACAGAGGGTTAAGGGCCTTGTTTAAGGGCCCAAGTGGGGCAGCCTGGTGATACCAGGGCTTGAACCCCTGACCTTCTGATCAGTAACCAGCACCTTAACCACTGAGCTCCCACTCCCCCAGTGGTAGAGGTGTATTTTTTTAAACAAAGCAAAAATACCTTTTTGAACTATTTAATCATTTGTTTTTCATTTTCAAATCAAAAATCTAATGAATGCAACCTACCCAGACCTTTTCTTGCCATCTATATCTGAAAATGTCTGGATGAATTATCTTGGCAGCACTGACCCTGTCCACTTGCCATGTGATTGAAAAGCAGAACGTGTGTGGTGAAAAAGATTAGCCCAGCGTCAGTGCTGAACCCTGGGAGACCTTTTCCTCTAATCAGCAGGTGCCTTTCTATCCAATCAACGACTCAATCAATCACTTGCTCGTCACCAGCGCTGTTACGCCACGGCCTTCCGGGAATTCTGCAATGCATGAGCGTGTGAGTGATGCGGCGTCTCGCGGGACGTTCTCCCAAGCTCGACTGTGTTTCAGAAAACACGATTACACGCTTCCTCATGCTGTTTCACGTCACAAACGTTCGCCTGGAGACGTGCGCCGTTTTTTTTTCAGGTACGTTTAACAAGGACCGGTTTTATTCAGCGAGACGGACAAAAGATGTGTAGACGGAGATGAAAGGATGAAAATATGGCAAGGAGATAATAAAAAAAAATTTCACAAAGTTTAACTTGGAGACCCAAACTTGTTCCAGCATGATAATGCATATGAAGATCTGCTTTCTATGGGTTTGGAGTGGAATTTCTCCTGCTTTCAAGCTCCAAACCTACTGGGATAAAAGTAAATGCTGACTGCACCCAGACCTCGTCACCTCCTCACCTACAACAGTACCTGACTTCAACACCCTTGTGTGTGAATCTCCACAAACCCACTCCAAAATCTAGTGGAACATCTTCTCAGAGAGGGTGGAGGTTATTATAAGAGCAAATGGAGATCAAATGTGGAATGGAACATCCCATATCTTATGCTCAGGTGTCCACATACTTTTAAAAATACAGTGTGACATTCTTATGCAAAATGAATTGAAAGTATTCTGCTTTACTTTAGTCCTTTATCTTTTCTCAGGATCAAAGCCATATCGTTAAACGTTAGCAAAATGAAATCAGCCAAAATAAGAGCGAAGTTATGATGTGCACATGCCGATACCATCCACATTTCGATTGTAGCTCCAGAAAAATGAAAGTCAGGAATACACTTTGGATAAAATTCAGGTCATCTCAGGGGAATCCTGAACACAGAGATAGCCAATCCACCCACTGGTATATTTTATTGCCATGTCCACACTAATACGTATTCGTTTGAAAACGCATATTTTAGTCGCATTTTAGTCACGTGACGGTGCCTTTCCTTCACATCGCCGGACGTTTCAAAGCGCCGGAGAGTAAATAAACCTCAGGCGGAAATGCCAAAGCATCTTACATTTTGCTCATGTGCAGTACAGGGACTTTAGCGTTCTCAGATGTTTCAGCTTGGATCAGCAACTTTTGGGAAATGATTGGAAACGCTGTTTTCCCGGATTAGGGTCGTTTTAGGCATTGGGAAAAAACCAGAGAACCCAGAGGAAACCCTGGCACACAGAAACTCCACAGAGACAATTACGATATCAGTTCATTTCTACATCAAAATTCCAGGCTGTAATGATCACATTAATCACAGCGACATTGAATACACAGTATAGTTACTTGGCGGCACATAAAATAGTACTTGATCCAGTGCAAACTGGTACTGTAGATTTTATTTATAGATATTCTTTTTGTCTTCCGGTCTGTTTAAATAGAAATTAAAAAGAAGAAGAAGACTGTAGAAAGAGAGAAAAAATGAGGGCGAGATGTATCTCTAGAAACTATATGCAGGAAAAAGATGGATGGCGAAGTTAAATATGGATTGTAAGAGTGTTAATGGGTCAATTAGTCTCGCTGTATTACGCTTTCTTATTCAACACACACACACACACACACACACACGCACAAACAAGCTCACAATCACACCAGGGACCCTGGAGCTCCGACGCAGAAATGCTTCCTGTACTGTAGCATTTGTACAAATTCAATGAAACCCTGGTCTGCTGCATGGGTGTGAATTTCATACAGCCCGAGTGTAATTTCTAAATCTGGCAACACCAAACAAAAAAAAACATGTATGGCAAATTCCCCCTTGACCCTAAAAGTGTGTATAAAGAATTGGTGCAGAATTTGAACTCTACAACACCCTTTACAATACCCCAGTACTCTGATGAATTTTCCAAACTGGAGCGCTGCAGCCTAATTGCCCTTTAAGTGCTAAAATCTTAAGTGCACCGCAGGGGGACGAGCGATACGGGTCCCGTTCCATTAATCTACACACATCCTGCTTCCCTCTAAAGCATCCTCCTGCCGGGGCACAGCTTCAGCGCTGGCCTTACACCGCCATTAATCCTGGACAAGTCGATGCAGAGTGATGTAATAGCAGAGGATGGGAAGAAATATCATACCCAGACTCCTCCTCTTCTATCATTAGGCAGTCTTTAGCGTCCTCCCTGCGTTCTCTTCGTTTGTTCGATTCGACCTTGTAAAAGTTCAGGCGAGACGTCAGACCCGACTTGGCGTTCCCTTTCTTGCCGTCTGGTTCGAGTAAATCCTGTCAAATCTGTCAAAACTGCTATTAAAAAAAATCCACTGCAACTACAAGGACCTAAAACACCCCTAATATGCTGTATGTAATAATATAGAACCTTGCTTTTATAGAGAAATTATAAACTGAGCAATTGAGGGGCCTTGATCAAGGGCCAAAGAGCAGCAGCTTGAGAGTGCTGGTATTTAAACTTAAAAGCTTTTGATCAGAGGGTCCAACCACTGAACTGCAATTTCTAGTGCTATCTCAAGTAACCCCCCCCTGGCCATGATGCCAAAAACCATCATGGTCATCCCTCTTTCCGCTAATCAATTTCTTTCTTTCTTTCGGCTTCTCCCATTAGGGGGCGCCACAGCGGATCATCCGCATGTTTGATTTGGCACATGTTTTTACGCTGGATGCCCTTCCTAACGCAACCCTCCCCATTTATCCAGGCTTGGGACCGGCACTAAGAGTGGCTGGGGTTGGTTCCCTGACCGGGAATCGGACCCGGGCCACAGCGGTGAGAGCACCGCATCCTAACCACTAGACCACCAGGGACCCCTCTTTCCGCTAATCAATATATCGATATATTTGATGTTTTTTTTGCATTTATGCCTCCCGAGTTGAGTTTGAGAGACGTGATCCTCTCGGTTATGATCCCACGTGTTCGCTCTTGTGTTTTCAATTCTGCCTCATGTCTTTCCTGCGTCCCAGTCTGTTTCACAGTCAAGTGTCAGCCAGGATCTACATATAATTAAAAAGTAATCTTCTTTATTTACTAGGCCAGGTGTCAAAACAGTGAATTTCACACATGTAGGCAGTGGGATCACATGGTGTCGATTTTAACACGTTGCAAACTCCTTGAGGCACCAAGTCCTTATAATTAGAGTTCTGTGAGAGAGATGATATTTTGCTGTTCTCATATCCACTAGGAGGAAATCAGGCTGGTAGTAGCACTTACACTGTGTTTGTGTGTGTGTGTGTGTGTGTGTGTGTGTGTGTGTGTGTGTGTGTGTGTGTGTGTGTGTGTGTGTGTGTGTGTGTGTGTGTGCCTACAACAAGTTTACCAAAAAAGCCTGATTGATTTAACATGGACTCACGTGATTATGCTCACTCATATCAATAATTTTGTTTGGGGTTTGATGCTAATTTATATTGGTTCTGGCACTGTGTACGTTCTGCATTGGGTTTAGGGATCTGGATCTGTTTTTAGTTTAGATTGGGTCTATGATTGGTAAAATTGTGGTTCAGGTTTTGGAACTGGGCCTGGGTTAAGATTAAGATGCTGACATCGTTAAAAAAAAAGCATAGGTGATGTATCATCTCCTCTGCCACCTAATGGAAATATGGAAATGAAAGAACATCCCTAACAGATTCTACTTCCCTACAAATCCTGCATAACACATGAATACTAGATATTCAGGTCACACTAATAATGTAAACCTGATTAAACCTACCGGGTTCAATAACACAGGACTGGACACTGACACATTTAATAAGCAATAAGGCTTAAACACGGCTTTAGTTCAACCAAGAAAGACAGATTATATCTCATCCAGATGCTTATGACCCCAATCCCTTTAATCGCCTTATTTTACAGCACCCAAGGTCAGGACAAGGTTATTGATCATAAAGACTTCAATAATAAAAAAACAACATGATGTTATGATGCAGCAATATGCAGTGGAAAACAGACTGACATTTCTCCTGAGAAATGTGCCTGCAGTCTATATGAGGTGTGGCAGTCTTGTTCGAACCTGTTTGCGGAGTTAAAAACGACCTCATTTCAATATTTATTTTTTAATGAATACAGAAAAAAAGAAACATGGTTTCTAATCTGATGAACATTGCGAAACACCTCTGGGTTTTGGAGACACCGTCCACACTACATGGGGAAATCATAAATATATTCACCGGCTTCCCATAACACAAAATAAACTGATTTGTACTTTATGTAAGGTTGTACCTCAGGGTCAGGTTAGAGGATTGTACCTCGAGGTCAGGTTTGAATTTTAGGGTCAGAGGGAATATAAGGAGAAGTCAAACCTAAGGATCCTATTGAACTTTAATGTGCAGTTGTAGCAAAATTGTACCTCAGAGTCGGACGGAATATACGTTAAGGTTAGATCTATAGGTAAGGCTGTAGGTGAGATTGAACCTCGAGGACAGATTTGTGCATCAAGATCAGAAAAACATAAAGTGACGTCATAACTCATGGTCAGATTGTACTTAAATGTTGGTTTGTACCTCTGGGTCATAATTTTACCTCAGGATCAGATCAAACATAAGATAAAATCATAACTCAGGGTCAGATTGTACCTTAGGTTGGTGTGATCAGATTTGAACCTCTGGGTTTAGATAAAACAAAAGGTGAGTTCATACATCAGAGTCAGATTGTGTCTAAACATTGAGCGTTAACTCAGGTAAAAAACAATTGTGTGAGTTCATACCTTAAGGTCAAATTGTACCTAAATATTGGGTTGTACATCAGCATCAGATGGAACATAAAATGAGAACATACCTCAGGGCTAGATTATGTAGGTTAGTTAGGTACCTCATGGTAAATCTTTTACCTCAGGGTCAGAAAAAACATAAAATGAGGTCATAAATCAGGGACAGATTGGACCCAAAAGTGAGATTTTACCTCATGGTCAAGTCTGTACCTCAGAATCAGATGGTACATAAGATGAGGTTATACCTTAGGGTCACATTGTACCTAAAGTCAAGATTGTACTTAAGAGCCAAATTAGTTTAATTTGGGTGAGATCACACCTGTCAGAGATTTGTACCTTGCGGTCGGAAGTGTATGTCAGATTCAGTTTGTACATCTAACTCAGATTTGTTTAGGGTTAGTGTCTAATTAATACCTCAGGAGGAGGTTGTGCCTTGGTCATCTTTGTACTTCAGAGTTAGATTGTATCATTAGGTGGGGTCAAAATTCTTCCTTAAAGTGAGATTGTACCTGTCAGATTTGTACTTTTACTGTCAGACGGTATCAAAAGGTGTTACATTTGTATCTCAGGATTGCATTTGTTCCCAAAGGTAAGGTTTCATCTTTGTGTCAGGTTCTACCTCAGAATCATGGTAAGACTGTTCCTTAAAAAACCTTGTATCTCATTGTACTTCAGACAAAATATTTTACCTCAGCTTTCAGGCAAGTGACAACCCCTTGAGATTGTATTCATAATAGATACAAGTCTTTTCTACTTCTGTTCTGACAGAGTACGAAGAGCTATATGCAAAGCAAAAACAGTCTTTTACCTGCCATGCACCTTGATGTCAGAGATAGCATAGAAATATCTGGACAAGTTGCCCTCATCCACCATGGTGGCCCCAGTGGCAGGTCGGAGGAGCCGGATACGCAGGTCTGTGATGGTAAAGAAGTCTCGGAGGTTCTTTGTGGTGTCCAGTTGGCCGTATAAGGACGCCATGTTGTGTAGACGTGGTCCGGCAAACAGCGCAAAGCGGTCCTTGATCTCGAAGCGCACAGTCTTGTCATACTTCCAGACGTAGCCCCGTGAGTACTCCTCTGTGCAGATGATGTCCAGGAGCGTGAACTGGGACAGGTCCTGGACCGTCTTTGGATCCATGGTGAAGGCGTCCAAGCAGTCAGTGGCATAGAACTGGTATGGCTGCCATGTCTTCCCATAATCTAGAGACTTTTCCAGGACCATCTGCTCAGGACGGCCTGACTCGAAAGTGATGACGATGTCATCTGTCAGCTCGATGGTCTTGTTCCAGGATAGTGTGATGTTTACTGCCAAGGGTTTAGGGTACTTCCTCCAAGAACTGGACTGCCAGAAGGTGGTTGGGTTGCGACCCTCAAAGTCAAACATAAGTTCTGGAGGGTGGGCAAGTTCCTCCGTGGTGGCGTCACACTCGTTGTTGCACATATATGGGTTTTCCTGAAACGACAACGAAAACATGGTAAAACAGACATAAAAAAGACATCAATAATTATATTTGTGGCTGTTTCTTCCAGATTTATACCCAGAGCATGGCCAGGTTTATGTGCAGATAAACCGAGATAAAGATTTGGAATTAATAAAATCGGTATAATTGGCATGCGTGCTCCAGAGTAAAGAGATGGCTTTGGTCAATGGGCTTGCTATTGCTAAGTAACTGTTCAGGAGGGTCAAACTGGGAGCACTAACAGTGGCATTTGTTTTGTCTTTTATGAGCTTTGACTGAAGTGTGTGTAAACAGAGAAAATCGACTGTGCACCAGATGGTTAAAAGCTCCCACAGGTCTGGTGAGGTTGCATTGTAACTTCAAGGGTAATTCCTGCTCTCTGAATTGTGCCAGCGAGGAGGAAACAGACAGAACAATCACATGTTGTTTCTGTTTTTTATTGCATCTCATCCTGTCATGCCTCGTTTCACATCCAAAAAAACAAAGTCAGTCGGGGCCTTGTAGTAGTTTATCAGATGAATAAATAGATAAATAAAAGACAAATGGATTTTGGAGGATCAGAAATGGCCATCGAATCACAGCGTGTAAGCGACAGCATGCCTTAGGTGTGCGTGATCATCCAAAGGTCAGAGGAACAAATTGCTGTATAACGCAGCGCCCTTCGCCTCGCGTTCCTCCTTGATCCAGAAAAAGACACCCATGGGGTAAAATGAAAAACCGTCTCCGAGCCCGACGTCAAAGGAACCACGTTGTGAAAGCGGTTTCGCGAAACCCGAGAGTGACAAGACGTTGAGACGCGCCGCCCAAACGGAGAGCAAAAACAAAGGCACCTGAGAGAAGATGCGAGGGCGTATCATCTTTTGCTCGAAAAGAAGTGTCCTTGCTGCAAATCATTACACCACAACGTGTACAACCTCTGGAGCTTGACACCAGGATGATGAGAGAGTAAGCAGGAAGTGTGTGTGTGTGTGTGTGTGTTTGTGTGTTTGGGGGGCAGCGAGTGAAGGGCACTTCAGCAATCACTCATATCAGCTTTTTTAAGAAACACAAGCTCCAATTTATCAAGACAAGATACCAGAGCAGCTGCGTCCCTCTGTGTGAGTCCAACATGGAGGATGAAAAGGGAAAAGGAAATAAAAGTGACAGAAAGAGAAGGGGGAAAACAAGTGTTGCCGCTAATAAGCTCATGTTTTTATCTTGTCCTCTAAGGCAAGGTGACAGAACAGCACTGTGTGCAAACTTCCTAATGGGCTAAAAGTCTGGATTTAAACAAAAACACCTCAACTATGAGTTAATTAGATATAAGCGTATGGTAAGTAGTACGCTGACCGCGGTTGGCCGAATTGCTAATATTATCTGACGGTTAAGAAATGATGAAAGGATCGCAATTATTGGGGGGAAAAAAAAGAAATCCACGAGGTTCCTGTTAGGGTGCCCGGATCAATGGACACCCATTAGTGTAAATGAGATTGTCACTGGCGGAGTCGAGGTCAGTAATTAGTCGCGACACTGGTTTTAATGCTAATCTGATAAACGGTTCGGTTTCTTTTTTTTTTACGCAGATTGCAGATAAAGGAGATGACAGAGCTCGATAGATTGGTGCTAATGATGGGATGAGAGAAGAGAAGAGCGAGAAAACACAAGAGAACTGCCAAGAAAATCACTATTGATGCAATAGCCGTGATTCAGGGCCTGAGCGTCGTTGCTACGGCTTTGATCTCAACCTGAAAATCTCGACGAGTCCACTCCGATAAAGAGCCCCTTTTCGGCTCTCATCACCTCCATGTAGCATCTGGCACAGTTCTAAGGTGCTGCTAGCAATGAACAGAGGAGCACGTTGAATATAACGGTTCTTACACGTTATATTTTCAAAAGTATTGAAACGCCGGGTTTTTCCAGCTATATATTGTTCCTTCTGTAAACTATTCAATCTTAAATCTGCTGTTAAAACGTACTTTTTCATGATAGTTTTCAGATGATTTTTATACTTTTTGTGACGTATCTGTGATGTTTGTTTTATTTATTTATTTATTTATTTATTTATTTATTTATTCATTCATTCATTCATTAATTATTATTATTATTATTATTATTATTATTATTATTATTATTATTAATATTATTATGAATAATATTAGTAGTAGTAGTACTTGTAGTAGTAATTATTTTTTATATTGCTTTTATTTCATTTTTTTTTCTTTTATGCTTGGACAGCACATAAAGATGTAGATTTTGAAGGTACTATATAAAATAAAGAGTATCATTAATATTATTATTATTATTATTATTAGTATAAGCAAAAAAATAGGACACACATGGCAATGCCCATGGGCACAAAGCCAGCTCCATGAAGATCTGCTTTCCATGGGTTGGAGAAAAGATCTCCTGCTAATTGGCTCTAAGCTTTATTGGGATGTCCACAAAATCCAGTGGAAAATCTTCCCAGAAGAGTGGAGCTTTTCATAAGAAGGTGGAATAGGATTTTCAACAAGAAGCACATCTCAATGTTATGGTCAGGTGTCCACGTTGTTTTGGCCTGTGAATGTGCTAGAGAGAGACTGAGAGCGAGAATAAAGTAGAAAAAGAAAGAGATGGAGAAAGAGAAACGGAGGGAAAGAGATTGAGAGAGCGACAGAGACAGTAGAAGAGAGTAAAGGAGAGAAAGAGAGAAATGAAGAAAGATTGAAAGACAGTGGTAAAGAGAGTAAAGGAGAGAAAGAACGAGATGGAGAGAAAAAGAGACCAAATGAAAGAGACAAATAAAGCAAAACTGAGAGACAGGTATAGTAGGAGTAAAGGAGAAAAAGAGAGAGATGAGAGAGAGACTGAGGGAAAGAGATAGAGGAGAGTAAATGAGCTAAATAAGGATGGAGAGAGAGAGAGAGAGAGAGAGAGAGAGACTGAAAACGAGAGAAATTATGAGAGACTGATAAAGGGGGGATGAAAAACAAAAGAGAGATGAAGAAAGACTTAGAGACAGCTATAGAAAGAGTAAAGTAGAGGGAAAAAAGAGATGGAGAGAGACTCAAAAGTAGAATGAGATATGAGACATGAAGGAAGAAAGAGGTATATAGAGACAGCTACAGAGATGGATGAGAAATAGATAGAGGTGGATGGAATATAAAATACAGAAATAGCTAGAGAGAAAAAGAGAGACAGGAGGAAGAAAAAGAAGAAGAAGAAGCAGAAAAAGAAGAAGCAGAAGAAGAAGAAGAAGAAAGTACTGTGGAAAGAGAAGGAGAAATGTATCAGAAACAGGCAGTAAGTCCTATAGACACAGAACAAGATGAAGAAAAGGAAAGAGACAATGAAAGACAGATAGGCAGAGACAGATGTAGAGACAGAGAGTGAGAGTAAGACGAACCGAAAGAGAGAACGGAAAGAGAGATGTATACGTTATAAACTCTGCCAGCTGCTCTGATCTCGAGCTTGTAGTTCCCATTAGAGGAATTCTGGGTAATTTCCCCTGTGGACACAGACCATGGCGGCACCATCAATCACTTACTGCTCACTATTTAACAGCACACCCATCCACACACACACACACACACCCAACCACACACACACACACACACCCATCCACACACACACACACACACACACACCACACACACACACACACCACACACACACACACAACACACACACCACAACCACACACACACACACACACACCCATCCACACACACACACACACACACACACACACACACACACACACACACACACACACCCATACAAACACACACACACACACACACACACACACACACACACACACACACACACATACACACACACACACACCACACACCAACACACACACCACAACAAACACACACACCCATCCACACACACACACCCATCCACACACACACACACACACACACACACACACACACACACACACACACACACATCCACACCCATGATGATAATGTGAGTGGTGCGTGCCGGTGCAAAAGTTATTGCTGGAAGCGTTTCATTGTCTGCGCACGAGATCTATTCATGTGACATCACTTTATTACCATGACATGTCACATGCACACGTTGCCAGAGATTCACAATGTTGCGTATTTTGTTGGTTACCGCCCACTTGCGAAAAATGGAATGTCTAACTGACGAAATATGTAGAGAAAAATTACAAACACCTCAAACTGAAGGACAATGAAAACTAGAGGGACACAACTAGAAAACGCTGGTTATTGGGGACATTGAAAACTAGAGGAAACTGAATTACTGAACACAAAACTGGAGGATTGAGTACTGAAACTTACTGGAGGACATTCATAACAGTGCAAACTAGGGGACATTAAACAAGAGGACAGTAAAAACTGGAGGACTCTAGAAATGAGTGAACAATGATAACTAGGGGACAGTGAAAACTGGAGGACACAGGACATTAAGCAGCACAAAAACAGACATCAGAACCTAGACAACAGTGAAACTAAAGGACACAGGAAGTTAGGGAACACTGGAAATTAGGAGACACTGGAAACTAGGAGACACTAAAACCTAAAGGACAAAGGAAACTAAAGGACACTGAAAGTTAGCAGACACTGAAACCTAAAGGACAATGAAAACTAGAAAACACTGGAGGTTAGAGGACACTGGAATGTAGAGGACACTGGAAACTAAATGACACTGGAACCTAGAAAACAAAGGAATCTAAGGGACACTGGATATTAGGAGACACTGAAACCTGGAGGACAATGAAAACTAGGGCACACTGCAGTTTAGGGGACACTGGACGTTAGAGAACATTGGACAGTAGAGGACACTGGAAATTAGGGAACACTGGCAACTAGGAGACACTGAAACCTAAAGGACAAAGGACACCAAAAGACACTGGAAATTAGGGGACACTGAAACCTAAACGACAATGAAAACTAGAGGGCACTGAAGATTAAAGGACAAGGAAACTATGCTATGATGATATGTTAATGAGAATGTGCATTTAGATGCATGACATACATTCTGAACACACACACACACACACACACACACACACACACACACACACACACACACACACACACACACACACACAAATCAGCATAGTGTCCTGATGTCTATCACATGTTAGAGTGAGACCATTTCTTGAAGAGATGAAAAATAGATCAATATCAATTTCTGTGAGATGGAATTACTATGCATCAGCTCGAGTGTTCTCTCGGTACAATCCACTGTGTAATCGCCTCAGCGCTCACTCACAAGTGTGAAGAACGATTTGCCTCACTCCCCAACCCCAACAGACCTCCCCATGCCCCACCAAAAAAAAATTGTGTGATCTGTAGGATAAGAGTGGGTGTGGGTAATGACTTCAGACTTATCCCTATTTTGACTGTTAGAGATGTGTAAACCGCTCCTTACAGAACAGGAGCATATCTGATCATCTGCCTAATCTCTTTCTAGATCTCCTTTTTCATCTCTATTTTTGTTCTTCCTGCTGCACGATTTGCGTCCTGCCCTCTAGATTTATTCTGACTGTTTTAAACCTCCATCCAATCATGTAGCAGTAGACCATATTTTTTTTTTATAGGAACTTAAATTTTAATCTCAGGTTTGATTTTAAATGCAGTACAGGTTGATGTTCTAGAATGTATTTAGTTTTGTGAATCGACCTTTCATTCTTAGTGGGTCAGTTTTCTAGTATTGGCCAGTGTTTGTTGATGTTCTAGAATGGGCCAGAACTGGTAGATAGTTGGTGTTCTAGAATGGGTTGGTGTTGGTCAGAGGACAGTGGTCTTGAATGAGTTGCCACTTATCAATGTTTTAGAATAGGCTGGTGCATAGTTAGGGAGTGTAAGTGTTCTAGAGTAGGCTGGTGCTGGTTAAGAGGTCAGTCTTTTAGAATAGGCTGGTGCTGGTTAGGCGGTGTCATTGTTCTAGAATAGGCTGGTGCTGGTTAGGGGTGTCATTGTTCTAGAATAAGCTGGTATTGTTAGGAGGTCAGTGTTTTAGAATAGGCTGGTGCTGTTATGAAGTCAGTGTTCTAGAATAGGCTGGTGCTGGTTAAGAGGTCAGTGTTTTAGAATAGGCTGGTATTGTTAGGAGGTCAGTGTTCTAGAATAGGCTGGTGCTGGTTAAGAGGTCAGTGTTCTAGAATAGGCTGGTGCATAGTTGGGGGAGTGTAAGTGTTCTAGAATAGGCTGGTGCTGGTTAAGAGGTCAGTGTTTTAGAGTAGGATGGTGCTGTTAGGAGGTCAGTGTTCTAGAATAGGCTGGTGCTGGTTAAGAGGTCAGTGTTTTAGAATAGGCTGGTGCTGGTTAGGGGTGTCATTGTTCTAGAATAGGCTGGTGCTGGTTAGAGGTGTCATTGTTCTAGAATAGGCTGGTGCTGGTTAGAGGGTGTCATTGTTCTAGAATAGGCTGGTGCTGGTTAGGGGTGTCATTGTTCTAGAATAGACTTGTGCTGATCAGAGGGTGTCATTGTTCTAGAATAGGCTGGTGCTGGATAGGGGTGTCATTGTTCTAGAGTAGGCTGGTGCTTGTTAGAGGGTGTCATTGATCTAGAATAGGCTGGTGCTGGTTAGAGGGTTGTCAATGTTCTAGAATAGGTTGGTGCTGGTTGCCAGAATTTACTGGTGCTGGTCAGGGGTCCATGTTCTAGAACGGTCTGGTGCTGGTCATTATTTTAGAATGGTTTCCACTCTGCACACTGGATTATTTGTTTGTCAGGTCTGATCAGGGGAATACTACAGTAAGCTGAATGAAAACACTGACAGAATGTTTGGAGTTGTTCAAGGTTTGGACCGAAATTCAGCTCATTTACGTCGTGATACAAGCTTGGCATGACACAATCCTCTCCGGGAAAGCACAGTTCTGGATGAGTAAACCTTGCTGTGATGCGTGCGTGTGTGTGTGTGTGTGTGTGTGTGTGTGTGTGTGTGTGTGTGTGTGTGTGTGTGTGTGTGTGTGTGTGTGCATGAGCGATTGCCAAGTGAGGCCAATATTAAAGCTCTGAATTTTTGTTCTTATCCTTCTTTAATTTATTTCATTATGACTAACAAATCATATTAAATGAAGTACCTTCAGAACCGGAGAGCTCAGGCTGCTTGACTCGAGGATGAAAGAAAAGCCTGTGCAGTAAAAGGGTGTAATGCTGTATTGTTTATGCACATTTTTAGGAAGCTTCTATCAAATATTTAAGCGAAAGTGTTATACCATATCAGAGTGATTTCAAACACATAGACTGGTTCTAAAAATAAAGGTGTAGTAAATAAAGCAGATTGCAGACTACGTCTTTTAAGCCGATTACTCACGACTGTATAAAACCCTGCTGTGCAGTTCTATAACGGACAGTATCTGTAATGCGATCATGTCAGAGCTTCTAACGATAGGCCTGTGATTAGAAAATGACTACATGCTATGACAGCAAAATTGGGCAGACAATCACACACTGTAACGTTGCCTTAATATCACATATTATCCAATTTACTTGTTTATAACGGTCACGATTTCAGCCCATAAACTCGCTTCACTTCACTTCACTTCACTTCACTTCACTTCACTTCACTTCGCTCCCATTTACATTTATGGCATTTGGCAAAAGCGACTTACAACTGAGCAGCCAAGGGTTAAAGGACTTGCTCAAGGGCCCAGCAGTGGCTGCTACTGTATGTGGTGCTGGGATTTGAACATGTGACCTTCCATTTCAAAGTTTGGCCTGGGGGTGCGCTACCACCTCCAATTCAATTCAATTCAATTCAATTCAATTCAATTCAATTCAATTCAATTCAATTCATTTAATTCAATTCATTTGTAAAACACTTTTAACAATGAATATTATCCCAAAGTGTCGAAAAGCACCTTTACAAAATTAAATACGAATATAATTACAAAATAAATGTTAAAAATTATACATCACTCTTTATAAGTTGATCCTCAATGACTGAGACAATAGCAAGGAAAAGACCCTCATAAAAAAGAAACCTTAAAAGGAACCAGACTCAGAACGGAACCCATCCTCATCTGGGTGACGTCAAATGTCCATTCATTATATTTCTGTTATCGAGGTTCACCTGTTTGCTGATAAATGCTTGAATGCAAAAACTGATCCTGGCATTTAAGCCCTAAACTATTGCAGTCCAAATCCATCTTCATGGTCTTTAAGTTTAACCCCGCCCACTTTCTGTTATAAATACTGTTCCATAAACCAAATCTAGCTGAGGTGCAAATGAGACTAAAATTAAATGAGGGAGAAAAAAAACCAAACGAGTGAAAATAACTCTCAAGTTTGAGGTGTGAAAGGTTAAAGATGCTCTTGTGTCTCAGATCAGACGCGTCAGATCTTCGTTTCTCTCCTCGCTTTAAAGCAGGACTCATTAGACACTCAGGAAAAAGATCAAAACAAAACACACACTGAAAGACTGACCTCCCTCTATCACACTCTCTCTGGCTTTTCATCTCACTAATCACCAGCACAGCTGTGCACACACACACACACACACACACACACACACACACACACACACACACACACACACACACACACACACTCTCAAAACACATCTCATAGACTAATGATTCATTTATTCTTCTTAATGCTACCAGATGACCACAAGTATTTGCACCCCTGACATCACACTTATGTGTGTTTCTTCACCAAATGTTACTAAACTAAAGCATGTGATGCAGAATTGTTACAAAATCCGGGAAAATCAAACACAAGCTTAATGAGGACATGGTTTACATTTAGGGAGTTTAAGAGACACCCTTATACAGATCCACTTACAACTCAGAAGTTGAGCGTTAGGGGCCTTGCTTAAGGGCCCAACAGTGGCAATTTGGTGTTGCTTGGTGGAGCTGGGATTTGAACTTCCGAGTCCGGAGTTCAGTGCCTTAACCCCTGAGCAAGCACCTCAATTCAAATTAGTTGTATTTGTGTAGCGCTTTTATCAATGAACATTGTCCTAAGCAGCTTTTCCAGAGAAAGAGGTTATGAAGGTTATGAGAAAAGAAGAGGTTATGAACCTCAAGACCAACAATGTAGTTGGAACACCTTGATGAACTGGACCAGGAGCCTCCAAACCTCCTCCAAGCTCCTGGAACTCCTGTAACGCTAATCCCCAAAGCTACACCCTGAAATGTAATGGAAAGCCTTCTAAGAAGAGTGGAGCTTATTACGAGAGTGAAAAAGGGAATACATCTGGACATTAATAGCATTTTGCAGACACCTTTATCCAGAAAGACTTACATTTGTTTCATTCATACAACTGGCCGATTAAGGGCCTTTCTCAGGGACCGAGAAGTAGGAGCTTGGTGAGGCTAGCGTTTGAACCATCTGATCCAAAGACCAATGCCTTAACCACTAAGCTCCTCTCTTCCTAGGAGATGGACTGGGATGTTCAACAATACATATGACAGCGTTGTTCTGGAGTGCACAAACTTTTGGCCCTATAGTGTATTCAAAAACACTGTATTATTCACACCTGTGATCTGATTCCTTTCTCACTCCAGGATTTGGAGGTGTGAATTGAAGCGAGACCAGCTGAGGAAACATGTCCGGATGAGGGGTGTGAACAGGTGACAGTGTCAAGGACCTTCAGAGACGCTCTTCTCAGGTTGGAGATCATTGTTTTCCTTCGTTCTTTATTTTTTCTTATTCAAAAAACGTGTGAACATTATTGTCCGCAAAGAGCAGTGCCTTGTGTTTCCGGTGCAGGGGAAATCACAGGTCATTTTCACACTTGGTTTGCACTCAGGGTTGTTTGTCTCAGGATTTGAGGAGGATGACTTTTGAAAATGGTGGTCAGGGGGCTCTCTGGTGTGGTCCACATTAAGTGTAGGGGATGTAAAATGATTGATTCAACAGAATATTTTCAGGGTTTGTAGGGTCAGCAGGGGTGACACAATGCGAGATGGATCCTCATGGATGTCCTGAGGAGAAAGATTACTGTGAATAGCAATCATTTAGAAAACATGAAGATGGCCTTGAACTTCTAGTGCCATGATAGAATTATATGGCCAAAAGTATTGAGATACCCAACTGCCACAGCAATAAAAAGCCAAAGCTTTTCCTGTAGACCCAAACCTGTTCCAGCATGACATTGCAAACACCCTGTGCCCAAAGCCAGCTCCATTAAGATCTGCCTTCCATGGGTTGGATGTGTGTGGAAGATCTCCTGCTATAGAGCTCCAAAAACTATTAGGATGAGTGTGAACACTGACTGCATCCCAGGCCTTCTCAACTCACCTACATCACTACCTGAATTTACTGCCTGAATTAGCACAAATATCCATAAAATCTAGTAGAACATCTACTAGAGTGGAAGTTATTATAAGAGCGAATGGAGACTAAATGTGGAATGTTCAAAAAGATGATAAGATGAGTCCACAATCTTTAGACCATATAGTGTGTAATTTTACCGTATACTATAGAGATCTTTGGTGTCACCCAGATCCTTTTTAAGTCTGGTTCCTCGCAATGTTTCTTTTCGTCTCAGAGAGCTTTTTTCTTCATTTATTACGATGTATTTATAGGGGTCAACTCAAAATATATATTATGACATATTTCTGCATTAGGATTCATCTATTGTAAAAGTGCTCTACAAACTCAAGGCCATTCAACTGAATTAAACAAATAAGTGATCAGATCAAATCAGATGTTTCAACAGAACATCTCACAGACTTCAAATCTGATCCCCCTCCCGCATCCATTGCAACACAAGCTGAAAGAAATTTCGTGCACGATACGCCTTGAAAAGGTGCGGGCCAGCTGTAGACCAAGGACAATGAGTTCACAGCTCTCAGAAAAGCTTTAAAACCCCCAGAGAGCCCAAATCTGTGCTTTTCTAATTAGGTTAATGTTGCTCTTGTGGATGTGCAAAATATACCACCTGAAATCCAACATCTGAATACATGTTGTCTTTCTATTGTATACACTATACCGACAAAAGTCAACTGAGCATGAGATGCTACTGCTTCTTTTTGGATGTCTCATTCAACATTAAGTCTCTCCTTTGCCCTTACAATGACCTTTACTCTTCTGAGTAGATGTTCCACCAGATTTCGGAGTGTGTTTGTGGAAATTCAGCCATAAGAGTGTTGGTTTACATTCAATCCAATAGGGTTGGAGCTCTATAGCAGGAGATCTTCCACTCCAACCCATGGAAAGCACAATAGATGGTGAAACATGTTTTGGTCTCCTAGTTCAAGCATCCAGAGACGTCCTATACAATTGTGTGTCTCCATTTTTGTGATAAAAATTGGAGAAGAAGCACATATGAGTGGAAAATTCAGGGAACCTCCAAGGTCTCTGTGGTGATGGACATGGCGGCTTGTTAAACTGATTCTTGGTAGTGATTTTTCTGCCACTTGAATTAAATACCCCTCCCCCTCCTCCCACTGACCCCTTCATGTTTAAACACCCAAAATTGCAGATCCATTGAGGTTAAACAGGACTTTTTCATTTCTTTTGCTTGAAACACACAAACATTGTTCATTTCTTTGGTCTTTGTTTTTGGTGTTTTCAAGTTTGCACACAAAGACCGTCCATAAATTAGGCTTCAAGCGCAACAGCGTACTTCTAACGATCCACCATCAATAGGCAGTGATGATTTCATGAACGTTTTTAAAGATAACATTTAAAATATCAGGCAAGAAAAATGCACTTTTAATTACTATTAATTCAAATCCAAATGATTCTATTAATAACCCTGCAGACAGCCCTATAATTATAACAGATCAGCAATTACACCTTTTTACTCCAATTCAGGTGAAAGAATGAATTTCAATTATTCCCCTATCAAAATCATCAATGTGTTCTAAATCCTTTAATCGAACCTGTTCCAAATATAATAAACTCTTTAATCAGCACTGGTTATGTACCTAAATCTTTCAGACTGCAGTTATCAAGCACCTAATTAAGAAAACTGACCTTGACCCTCGTCAGCTGTCCAACTACAGGCCAATATCAAACCTCCTCTTTATCTCCAAGATTCTAGAAAATGTTGTAGCACAGCAGTTCTGCTCACATCTACTAAGGCATAACATTTTTGAAATGTATCAGTCAGGATTTTAGCCTCATCATAGCACAGAGACGGCGCTAGTTAAAGTGGTAAATGACCTGCTGTTGGCCTCTGATCAGGGTTTTGTCTCTTTACTTGTTTTGCTCGACCTTAGTGCAGCTTCTGACACCATTGATCATAATCTCCTCCTTGCTAGACTAGAACATGTTGGAATAAAGGGAACAGCTCTTTCCTTTCTCAGGTCTTATCTGACTGATCGCTATCAGTTTGTTGATGTAAATGGTTCTCCACACTCTCTGAGGTAAACTTTGGTGTTCCACAAGGATCTGTCTTAGGCCCACTGCTTTTCTCTTTATATCTGCTGCCTCTGGGTGAAATTATACATAAACATGGTATTCACTTGCATTGATATGCTGATGATACACAGCTGTATATTTCAGCAAAGCCAGATGAAAGAGATCAGCTTAACAATCTTCTGCTCAACTCGGATAAGATGGAAGTACTTTTTCTAGGACCACATACAGCATGAAGTAAACTTTCTCATTACGTTGCATCTCTGGATGGTGTTTCTGTCTCAGTGTGTACAGCAGTCAAAGATATTGGTGTGATTATTGACCCGAGTCTTTTCTTTGAGGATCACGTGAATAATATTACCAGGATCGCCTTCTTTCACCTTAGAAATATTGCTAAAATTAGAAATATGATGTCATTACTGGATACAGGAAAACAAGAGCATGTTTTTGGTACATCAAGATTAATCTTCAGAGCACTCTGTGCAGCCTGGGATGGTTCCACATCTACAGCCTAAAGGTTCATGAAGCCACTGAGCAACTCAAGAACTTTGAGGACTGATGTGGACTGTAATTAATATCAACAGTCTACTACAGTGGCTCAGGACTACAGTTTGCATGAAGAATTCAGCATTTACACATCTATTATTGTACACATCAACAAAGTAACTACAATGAATGGACTTTAGGTGCCACCCAGATGAGGATGAGTTTCCCCTCTGAGTTTGGTTCCTCTCAAGGTCTTTCCTCATACCAGAGTTTTTCCTTCACCAGTCACCACTGGTTTCACTCATCAGGGAAAAACAATTATAAGAAAACAAACCTATAGGCAATAAACATACACATTATCTGTGGAAATCTGCTTTGAGACAACGTCCATTATAAAAAAGCGCTATACATATAAAATTGAATTGACAAAAAAAAAGAAAAGATGGAATAAAACCAGATGTTCTTTTCCCGTTCTGTCTGCAGGAAGATGCAGCTCTACCTCTGCCATGTTAATCTGTATTCTATGTGACATTTAGGACACAGATTTTAGCAGTGTTGTGATACGTCATAGCAGCATCGTTGCAGCAGCGGTGCTGAGAGAACGCGCTCGAGAAATGAAGAGAAATCGATCTACATAGAAAATATTGGTCACAAATAAATGTTAACTGAAAGTTTAGCGCATCTTCTAATAATTACATATAAATAAATGGTTTCTTTACCGAAAAGTTACACCAAAATAAAAAATAAAATCCGATGCATTCAAACATTATATACAGTATATATATATATATATATATATATATATATATATATATATATATATATATATATATAAAATTAATTTTTTTCCCCACAGAACAAAGTGCATCTTACATCTGCTGTGTGTTTGTTTCTGTCGATTCTTTCTCCTCTCTGATGATGTGAAGCTGTGAATGTTTGTGCAGCAACAGACAGAATAAAGAATGGAGCTGCTCACATGGTCTTTGGTCTGAGATTCACACCAGTGATTTGATGTGGAGTGAGATAGACACCAAACACACACACACACACACACACACACACACACACACACACACACACACACACACAAACTCGAAGATCTCACTAGCACAGTCATGGCTGTCTTCACCTGTCTCTCACTCCTTACCTGCAAAGACGCTCTCGACACTCAATACTCTCACCACACTAAAATAAATCCAGCATTACTTTTGGAGCATAGCAAGGGACGAATTGCACCCCCCAAACACCCCCCCCCCCACACACACACACACACCCCGCCGTTAAAGGAATGCAAAATCAGAATCTTCTATAATTAGCTCCCTGAGCCGACTGGTAACTTGCATTGCATTGTGGGAATATGGTGTTTATTAGCCATTCATGTTAATGCAAAGTTAAAAACACTAATGTACAGGACGTCTTTAGAAATTTTCACTTTACTTGAATTAGGAAACACATACCTGCTCAAGTGCACAAAGCCAGCTCCATGAAGATCTGTGCTACATGGGTTGCTGTGGAAGATCTCCTGCTATAGAGCTCTTCACCTCAACCCTTTAAAGAGACATGTGAACCCTGACTGCACCCCATGCCTCTACACCTCCTCACCTCCATCAGTACCTGACTTCATTAAGAGCCTTGCATCTGAATCTCCACAAAAATACTCCAAAATTCTAGTGGGGTATCTTTCCAGAAGAGTGGATCTTACTATAGGAGCAAAAGAAGACTAAATGTGAAAGAGGCATAATACCGTATTTTTCGGACTATAAGCCGCTACGTAAATTTCCGAACGTAAACTAAAAACGCACTGTGTTCTGAGCTGCACGCCATCGGGAGAAAAAACTTTTGATGCCAAAAAATCTACTGAAATAGTTGTGAAAGGAAGGAGGAAGACAGTGAACAATGACTTTCTTGGTAGGCTACTGTTTAGATACAAGCCGTTGTAGCATGTTGAGTCTGGGTGAAAGGAGAGCTCGCTAACTCCAGTTACAACAGAATGCTTTTTTATTTTTCTTGGCAACAGCGTTAGGGGTTAGTCAAAGAAACTTAGAAATGAGCATCAGAAAATAATAAGGACATATTCCTCGTCTCGCACATGCAGCAATACCAGAAAAATGCATGTGGCATGCTATTCCCAAAATACCGCTATGCTCCTAAAGGAAGCGCAACATATTTCATTAAAGCCTGTGTAAAGTACATTAGTGTAGACACCTGCGGCTTATAGACAGGTGCGGCTTATTTATGTTAAAAATAAAAGTATTTCTCCAATTCAGTGGGTGCGGCTTATACATGAGTGCGCTTTATAGTCTGGAAATTACGGTAATCTTATAGTTAAGATGTCCACAAACTTTTGCCCATATTTTGTATGTAATGCAGATAGAACTGAACCATCAATACAGCCAATTTGTCCTAGAGTATGTTTTCGAGGTTATTTAAGACCATTCACCGATTACCCAGTTTAATAACACTCTAAATCACAGCTCAGTATAAAGCACATTCTAGTTTTTTTATTTTTTTAAGGAACTCTGGTTGATTCTAGAACAGCGGCCGATCATAAAACAATGACATTTTATAAAACGTTCTGAAACAATGATTTATTTTACTGCTCTGTTCTAGGTCCAAAAAGTATTACATTTGACAAGGAACTGTTTAATGAGAACATCATTCTACAACTACAACTTTCTAGAACCACAACCTATTTCTATAACAAATTCCACAACTAACGTTTCAACAAGATCAACCCAATCTTTAAAAACTGTTCTTCCAGATTTTTTTTCTAGATTTTCTGTTTTAGAACCACAACCCACTTCCCAAGCCTGTTTTAAAAAAAAAAAAAAACATGCATAAAATATATGTTCTAGAACAATTACCTGACAGACAAACAAACAAACAAGGAATGTTCTAAAACTCACAACCCATTTTATAACAAACAGTTCTAGATCAACCTATTCAATAACCAATTTCACATCCACCTATTCTTCTTCTTCTTTTTAGAATATTGATCTAGAACAACCTGTTATACAACAAACTGTTCTTAAACCACAACCAATTATACAACAAATGGTTCAAAAACAACCCAATCTTGAAACATAACCCATTCCTCAACCAAATATTCTGACACACTGCTTTTTTCTCTCTAGATTTTCCACTTTTCAAACATGTTTGAGAAAAAAGATCTCGGAAAAACAAAAAACTAACAAAAAAAGGTTCTAGAACAAGAACCCATTCTACACTATGCTGTTCTAGAACAACTTATTCTGCAATAACAATGTCAATAATTCAACAATATAACAGTACAACAATAACCATTCTAGAACAGCAGCACATGCTACACCTGACTACTCTAGAATGCTGCAGAACACATGGCCCTGGTGTTACACTGTCACTGGTGTTGATGATGTGCTGATTTTTCACAAAAACCATAGAATATTTTGGTGTGTATTTTTATCTTCCTTTTGCAGTATGATTTGCAGTGTGTGAATGATGAGTCTTGTGTTAACAGCAGCCGGAGGGTTTAAAGTGGAGCGTGAAACAAACACACACACACACACACACACACACACACACACACACACACACACACACACACACACACACACACATACACACACGCACACACACACACACGCACACATGCATAAAGGTGAGAGAGACTGCCATCTGATTCCACCATCATGCATGTTTCACGTCAAGTCAACTCTTTTTAATTAGGGTTCATGGGAATAGATATAGGCTTTGTTTTAATTAGTCGCTCTATGTGTGTGTGTGTGTGTTTGTGTGTGTGTGTGTGTGTGTGTGTGTGTGTGTGTGTGTGTTTGTGTGTTTGTGAGTGTGTGTGTGTGGGGGGGACTATGTATGGCCAGTCAAGCTTCGATTTTGTGTGGCTCAATCATCCCAAGGCCATTTAATATGTGTGTGTGTGTGTGTGTGTGTGTGTGTGTGTGTGTGTGTGTGTGTGTGTGTGTGTGTGTGTGGTACTGAAAGTGTCAATCCAATCAGTGTGTCCTCTGTCCCTGAGGCAGAACATTTTCAGCTATTCCTCTCTTTATCCTGGAATATGGACATTCGGGTTCTACAGCATTTGAAATCTACGCTGATTAAAATCAATACGACTTCAAATGAAGGCATTCCAGGCGTAGCACTTTAAGTGTCTCATATACACACACGCGCACACAAACACACACACACACACACACACACACACACACCACACACACACACACACACACACACACAAACACACACACAAACACACTCGGAGTGGATCTCTGTGTCTTTTCTGCTGGGAATTCTTCTCTTCGTTTTGTCTTTTTTCCTCT
Source organism: Silurus lanzhouensis (assembly GCA_039877035.1). Lineage (NCBI taxonomy): Eukaryota > Metazoa > Chordata > Actinopteri > Siluriformes > Siluridae > Silurus > Silurus lanzhouensis. The sequence continues at coordinate 80,584 of JBCEWE010000412.1, read as the reverse complement.
TTCTGTCTTTTTTATCACTGAAAGGAAAAAATGTGATTGACAGGAGGCTCTGTGGGGGCAGAGATCAGCCCTTTACACTCGGGTGGACTTCACGCACACACACACACACACACACACACACACACAACACACACACACACACACACACAATTTTTATATAGAAAAGGGAAAAAGTCAAAGAAATATGAAGTGTGAAAGAAACAGACAGACTGAAAATGAGACAGACAGACAGACAGACTGAAAATGAGACAGACAGACAGACAGACAGATAGAACATGTACACACACTAAGACACAAACACACACCAACACACTCAATCACAAACACTCTTAGACATTAACACATTAACACACTTAACTAACCCACTTAGTCTCTAACACACTTAGACACTAACACACACTAAGGAACTTAGACAGAAAAATACACTAACCCACTTAGACACTAACACACACTGACACTTAGACAATAAAACACAAACTAACACATTTAAACGCTAATACACACTAACACATTTAGACACTAACACACACTAAGACACTAACACACTCTTACACACTTAGACACTAACACACACTAACACACACTAACACACTTAGACACTAACACACACTAACACACATTAAGACACTTAGACAATAACACACTAACACACTTAGACACTAACACACACTTACACACTCAAACACTAACACACACTAACACACTTAGACACTAACACACACTTAGGCACTAATACACTTCGACAGTACCACACTGAAATACTTAGTTATTAATACACAATCACACACATTAACATTAACACACTATTACACACATTAACACACTCTATTACACACACTAACACACTAACACACTATCACACACTCTATTACACATAAACACATTAACACAAATTAACACATCATCGCACACACTAACACACATTAACACACTCTATCACACACATTAACACAATATCACACACACTCTATTACACACCAAAACACTAACACGCACTAACACACATTAACACACCATCACACACATTAACACACTCTATCGCACACATTAACACACCATCACACACACTCTATTACACACCAACACACTAACACACATTAACACACTCTGTCACACAGATTAACACACCATCACATACACTCTATTACAGGGGTGGTCAACCAGTCAGAGACCGAGAGCCACATTTTTGACTGTGTTACCGCAAAGAGCCACATCATACACATGGGCACACATGAACATCACCCATCCCTTCCTCTTACACACATACACACACACACACACACACACACACACACACACACACACACACACACACACACACCTCTGCTCAGATTTATTGTAAATGTCACACACCAACATAATGACAGAAATGGACTCCTACAGTTCTAAGATCACAGGACAGTCATTTTCAACAATGAACACTGCACTGTCTCACACACACAAACTCTGTTTAACCAAGTCCACAAACAAAAATATAATAATTTACAATAGCGTTTTTCTTTTACTATGCATGTTACTTAGTGGGACTTTTGGCATCTTTGCCTTGAACAATCCCCTTCAAATCTGCCTCGTATTCCGTTGTTGCCACTCGAAGCAATTCTTTCACACGTGTGTCAGTCAGAACAGATCGATGCTTTGATTTCACGTGTTTCAGGGTAAAAAACAGACTTTGTGTTTTTTTATCTGCGTGTTCACTTCGCTTGAGTTCAACACGGTATTTTCGTCAAATGCGCATGTGCGTGAGATGAATATACTGCAGGGGGCAATTAATTTTTTACAAGGGGCCACATGAGAAACCTGAATTGTGTCAGAGGGTCACACCAACGATAATATTTTAGGGATGCACCGAAATGAAAATTCAATTTAAAAAGTCAATGAAATATATAATTTTTTGTGTTTTGTCTTTTGCCTCGGCACATCACTGGAAAACTTTCCTGCCTTTTCAAAAGCGTTCTCTACAGACGGAGTGCGCATGCTCGGATTGACTACTTTTCTGCACCGCGTTCTTCTCATATTTAGAATGGAAATCGGGATGTTTGGATTTCAGGTGATAAATTAAACCCGACTTGGAGAAACTCTTTGCAGATACACCTTCTTGAAATTTCAGCATGGCATGTTTTGCACATCGCTCTCCGCTCTCCGCACACATGTTGCTCTTATCCAGATACCCGTGTGCTGCTGCGCTTTTTTATTGCGTCATTACAATTTTGTGTTTCTGCCGTGTTGTTTCGGTGATTTAGGTATTTCCGAAAATTCTCGGTGCATCCCTGTAATTTATGATTGGCCTCATGCCAAGGTCTGATATACCGCAAAGTTTCCCAGTAGGGGCGAGCTCATTTAGGTCTTAAAAATACCGCATTGAACTCAAGCAAAGCGAACACGCACATTAAAAAACAAACAAACACAAACTTGGAAAGGAACGTAAGAGCCGCATGAAACCAGCCAAAGAGCCGCATGCGGCTCGCGAGCCACGGGTTGGCCACCCCTGCTCTATTACACAGCAACACACTAACACACATTAACACACCCTATCACTCACATTAACATACATTAACAAACCACCACACACACTAACACACATTAACACACTATCACACACATTAATAAACACTATCACACACTAACACACATTAACACACTCTATCACTCACATTAACATACATTAACAAACCACCACACACACTAACACACATTAACACACTATCACACACATTAACATACATTAACAAACCACCACACACACTAACACACATTAACACACTATCACACACATTAATAAACACTATCACACACTAACACACATTAACACACTCTATCACTCACATTAACATACATTAACAAACCACCACACACACTAACACACATTAACACACTATCACACACATTAATAAACACTATCACACACTAACACACATTAACACACCCTATCACTCACATTAACATACATTAACAAACCACCACACACACTAACACACATTAACACACTATCACACACATTAATAAACACTATCACACACTAACACACATTAACACACTATCACACACATTAACATACATTAACAAACCACCACACACACTAACACACATTAACACACTATCACACACATTAATAAACACTATCACACACTAACACACATTAACACACTATCACACACATTAATAAACACTATCACACACTAACACACATTAACACACTCTATCACACAGATTAACACACCATCACACACACTCTATTACACAGCAACACACTAACACACATTAACACACCCTATCACATTAACATACATTAACAAACCACCACACACACTCCAAAACACACTTACACACATTAACACACTATCACACACATTAATAAACACTATCACACACTAACACACATTAACACACTCTATCACACACATTAACATACATTAACACACCATCACACACACTCTATTACACACCAACACACTAACATACATTAACACACCATCACACACATTAACACACATTAACACACCATCACACACACTCAATTACACACCAACACACTAACATACATTAACACACCATCACACACATTAACACACATTAACACACCATCACATACACTCTATTACACACCAACACACTAACATACATTAACACACCATCACACACATTAACACACATAAACACACCATCACACACACACTCTATTACACACCAACACACTAACATACATTAACACACCATCACACACATTAACACACCATCACACATACACTCTATTACACACCAACACACTAACATACATTAACACACCATCACACACACTAACATACATTAACACACCATCACACACACACTCTATTACACACTAACACACTAACATACATTAACACACCATCACACACATTAACACACATAAACACACCATCACACACACACTCTATTACACACCAACACACTAACATACATTAACACACCATCACACACATTAACACACATAAACACACCATCACACACACTCTATTACACACCAACACACTAACATACATTAACACACCATCACACACATTAACACACATTAACACACACACTCTATTACACACCAACACACTAACATACATTAACACACCATCACACACATTAACACACATTAACACACCATCACACACACACTCTATTACACACTAACACACTAACATACATTAACACACCATCACACACATTAACACACATAAACACACCATCACACACACACTCTATTACACACTAACACACTAACATACATTAACACACCATCACACACATTAACACACATAAACACACCATCACACACACACTCTATTACACACTAACACACTAACATACATTAACACACCATCACACACATTAACACACATAAACACACCATCACACACACACACTCTATTACACACTAACACACTAACATACATTAACACACCATCACACACACTAACATACATTAACACACCATCACACACACACTCTATTACACACCAACACACTAACATACATTAACACACCATCACACACATTAACACACATTAACACACCATCACACACACACTCTATTACACACTAACACACTAACATACATTAACACACCATCACACACATTAACACACATAAACACACCATCACACACACACTCTATTACACACTAACACACTAACATACATTAACACACCATCACACACATTAACACACATAAACACACCATCACACACACACTCTATTACACACTAACACACTAACATACATTAACACACCATCACACACATTAACACACATTAACACACCATCACACACACACACTCTATTACACACTAACACACTAACATACATTAACACACCATCACACACATTAACACACATAAACACACCATCACACACACACTCTATTACACACCAACACACTAACATACATTAACACACCATCACACACATTAACACACCATCACACATACACTCTATTACACACCAACACACTAACATACATTAACACACCATCACACACACTAACATACATTAACACACCATCACACACACACTCTATTACACACCAACACACTAACATACATTAACACACCATCACACACATTAACACACATAAACACACCATCACACACACACTCTATTACACACCAACACACTAACATACATTAACACACCATCACACACATTAACACACATAAACACACCATCACACACACACTCTATTACACACCAACACACTAACATACATTAACACACCATCACACACATTAACACACATTAACACACCACACACACACTCTATTACACACCAACACACTAACATACATTAACACACCATCACACACATTAACACACATAAACACACCATCACACACACACTCTATTACACACACACTAACATACATTAACACACCATCACACACATTAACACACATAACACACCATCACATACACTCTATTACACACCAACACACTAACATACATTAACACACCATCACACACATAACAACATAACACACCATCAACACACACTCTATTACACACAACACACTAACATACATTAACACACCATCACACACATTAACACACATAAACACACCATCACACACACACTCTATTACACACCAACACACTAACATACATTAACACACCATCACACACATTAACACACATAAACACACCATCACACACACACTCTATTACACACCAACACACTAACATACATTAACACACCATCACACACATTAACACACCATCACACACATTAACACACATTAACACACCATCACACACACTCTATTACACACCAACACACTAACATACATTAACACACCATCACACACATTAACACACATTAACACACCATCACACACATTAACACACATTAACACACCATCACATACACTCTATTACACACCAACACACTAACATACATTAACACACCATCACACACATTAACACACCATCACACACATTAACACACATAAACACACCATCACACACACTCTATTACACACCAACACACTAACATACATTAACACACCATCACACACATTAACACACATTAACACACCATCACATACACTCTATTACACACCAACACACTAACATACATTAACACACCATCACACACATTAACACACATAAACACACCATCACACACACACTCTATTACACACCAACACACTAACATACATTAACACACCATCACACACATTAACACACATTAACACACCATCACACACACACTCTATTACACACCAACACACTAACATACATTAACACACCATCACACACATTAACACACATAAACACACCATCACACACACACTCTATTACACACTAACATACATTAACACACCATCACACACATTAACACACATAAACACACCATCACACACACACTCTATTACACACTAACATACATTAACACACCATCACACACATTAACACACCATCACACACACTCTATTACACACCAACACAATAACACACATTAACACACCATCACACACATTAACACACATAAACACACCATCACACACACTTTCTAGTATTTGCAATAATGATAACATAATGTTTGGTAATATATATTTTGTGCATCTTGTTCACTCTAACTATATTATACGGCTAAATTGTATCTGATGGTCCAGACAACATTCTTGACAGCCAGAAAACCCAGGCAAGACATATTATAGGACTAAGAAATGTACAAAGCAAAGAAGCCAAACAAAGCTGCAGTAACTCATCGATTTGATCTGGAGTTCCAGTCCAAAAGACATTTCATTGACTCTGATGCTTAAAGGGGCGAGACAGACCAACACAAGGAATACTGGCATACAGGCAGACCCCTGCTTCATAAATATGTTGTTTTCACACATGTACTAGAAACAAACATTTCTTTTTCCTCATTAACCACTTTCACCCCACAACAGAGGAATCATCAACATTACTTATTTTAAAGTTTGTAGTCTAAATTGTGTAATTTTATATTGGGTTTCCAGCCTTCGGAGGATCTCAGTACCTATGTCCCCCGGCACATGTTGTCCAGCCGTGTCTTGCTGGTAGGTGAGCAGAACTGCATGGTGGTTCAATAGTAGGTACAACCCCAGTTCTAACATTTCACAAAGACTTGCTCCACGAGGGGCTTCTATACCTCCTGTCTGATTACTATGCATTTCATCTCACGTACACAAAGTGTATTGCAAAACTCTTGTATGTGTTGCAAACACAAGCTCCGAGAAATGCCATTGATGAGCCGGATGCAGCCCCTCGTACAAAAAGGTCATTTATGAATGGAGAATGTTTGTTGACTAATTACTGTTTCAAACCTGTTGAATGGCTGAGACTCTGAAATGGCTGCTTTTTTTTTGTTTGTTTGTTTTTTGTTTTTTTTCCAGCTCTATTTGCATTTGATTTGTGCTGTAGGGGTTTTCCCCATTTTTCTTTTTTAAATGTTTCATTTATCTTCTATAAAATAATGCAAAACATTCGAGTGACTGCTGTTTGAGGCTGTACAGTGTTGATCTGCGCCAGTGTTTTTGCCTTTTTGTTTTTATTTATTTTTTTATTTTTATTTTTGAACCGTTGATCCTGCTGTGCTACGCCCCAATTGTTTAAGCGAGAAAACGTTTTTGTTCTTGTTCTAGTTAGCTCGCCCTTATGTTGTTTTAAACTTGTATAAGTTTAGAACAGAAGAAGATATTTTGGAGAATAGCCATCGACTTCCACAGTATTTTTTTCCCCCTGCAGTGGAAGTCGATGGCAACCGTCAACTGACTGGTGACCAAAATTCTCCAAAATATATTCTTTTGTACTCGACAGAAGAAAGAAAAGCACAGGATTGGAAGAACATAAGGGTCATTTTTGACTATTTTTGGGTCAAATATACTTTAAATGAAATACATGCATGTACAGGATTATAGGATGGACCAGGATTGTAGGACATGCAGGATGTTTTGGAGACAAGGTGAGGAAGGTGAGATTGAGATGGTTTGGACATGTGCAGAGGAGAGACATGGGGTATATCAGTAGGAGAATGCTGAGGATGGAGCCACCAGGAAGGAGGAAAAGAGGAAGACCAAGGAGGAGGGTTATGGATGTGGCGAGGGACCCCCTCATTGAAACGACCAAATAAAAAGAAGATATATATATATATATGTGTGTGTGTGTGTGTGTGTCTGTGTGTGTGTTTATTTGTTTTTTGTGTATTGCATATTATTTCTACATTTTTTGAGAATTTTCATCAAATTTTTCTAGTTATTAGATCCAGTAACATTTATTATTTAGATTTTTTTACACCATTAACAGATTCTTTTGTTGATTTCAATATGCTTTAAACTAGATTTAAATACATCAAAGTGAATCACACATTCTCATTCACTCTTTACACACTTCAACACACATGCGTACACACACACTAACATACACACTACAACACTTTATTACACACGCACACACACACACACACCTGCGCGAACACACACACGCGCGCGCGCACACACACACACACACAGGACAGAGTTTTCCATTTAGAGCTGTGTATTTAAAAGAAGCGATGAGATGAATCGGCTGTGTGAGCGTCAGTCATCTGTCCCTGCGCTCTCGTCACAGCTTCAGGGTTTTATTTTATTTCCTCCGTCTCACCCCTGCGTGTCCCCACCCACCTTCCCCTCCTCCGTATTCCTCTCTGTTCATCATCATCACTCCGTTTCTCCAATCTGGTTTTCTCC